>JASDQU010011768.1:213596-230784 GCA_032191745.1 Picea mariana
ACACAACCCTATTACATATATATTTACATCCACATATATGCCCCCCCATACCGTCAGATCATATACCTTTAACCCTATATATTCTTCCTTTGGGTCACAATAGAACAAAAGTACACACAATGTACAACAATGTGAGAATATAGAACCATAAGATAGATAAGTTATACAATAAATCCTTAAAGAATAGGAGAACCTCCTCCAAATAACCAAATACATTCATAAATCACAATTTTATCTCCTCAATAATAAATACATGATCTCTATATAAACCTCTTCACACCTATACATGAGGCCCTTTTACTATTAGGATGACCCATTTAAATATATATTTACACATTACATGTATATTTATCCCCATATATGCCCCCCGTAGGGTCATATCATATATATTTAACCCTATATATGATTATCTTGGGTCATAACAGTTCATGCATTCCCTTGAAGTATCATTTTTGAATGATGGGGGATTGTGTAATGTTTGTGGCTTATCTAACCCAAGTCATTCACCATTTGAGAGACACTAATGGTCATTGAGGAACACAAATTTACACCTTATTGTGTTTGCTTCAACAAGACCTCATAAATGAACATACCTATAGATTAGTTGATATGTAAAGTGACATGGATATTCCACTTGAACAATCCGTCACAACAAATCTAATAAAAAATTGAAATCATTATTATTAATGTTAATTTTCCTTTAGATATTGGCAAGAATATTTAGTTACTTAATTTTTTCTTATGCATGAAATAGATAAGATGAGGAAAATAGAAAATATTAAAATACATTCACACCATCAAAAAATACATAAGATATGACTTGGGAAACCCAATATGTAGGGATAAATCCTAGCTAGAAGGTGAGGCTTCTCTACTCTCTTTTCTCTTCTATAGAAATGATGCAAGTACAAAAACAAATTCACACTATGAGGAGTTTCCTTTAACATGTGGCTTGTATGGCTGCTACCAAATATCTCCTCCTCTATTATTCTCACTGAATACCACTCAAATATGTTTTTCTTAGCTATGGAACAAGATATAATGCAAAACAATGGAATTTATGCTCCTCCTAGTGGCTCGATATTTAACATAGCCTGATAGCCATCTAGGGGTACGTTGTTTACTCCCTCAATCCTCAATTGTGATAAGGTTTTGGACCTTCTAGAATATTATTGAAATTTCATATGTGTATAGCCCCATAAACATGAGTAACGAGGGATGACATAGCATCCTCTTGTCCCATGGTGGTCAACATAGTATGTAAACTTCTAGGAGGCATAAATGTTTCATACAAGATTTGATTGATGTGATTCTTTCATTTTTGGAAAGATATCGATGTGTATAATAGTACCACATGATCCAAGCTATGATATTTAAGTTTTAACCCCCCAAATTTTCGTTTGATAACTAAAAATTTCCTCAAAAGGTTCTGGACCCCAATTTTCCAAAATGGGACCTGCCACTAAAATGGCCCTGCAAGCTTATTCCTCCAATTTTTCCCACTATGAAAGGATTGGGATAGATGAAAAAATATTTAATGATCCAACCAGATCATACCTCCCCATTTAGGGAGTATTTTGATCCCCAAAATATTCACTGAATGAGGTGAGGAAATTTTTCCTCTACCTTCTCCCTGGAGTAGCACTTTGCTTTTCCTGGAAGTTGTCCTTTCAACCCAATTTTCCAAAGGTCATGTTTCCCCTGTATTATAGTTTTGGTATGCTTCTAAAAAATTGGGTCTTATGGTAACTCTTTCTGATAATCTAGTGCTAATTCCTCTACTGAAGGTAAGACCTTCTCCTCATGATCCAACATGGAAATATCATAGAGTTTGAGATTCTCCACATTCACTACTAAGTAAATGTATATGTATGGGGGTATACTTTCTTTGTAGGCCTTATCTCCAAAAATTTCCAATAACTCAAAAATACCACATCATAAAGGCTTAATATTCTTATGAGGACCTTTTATCCTTTCCTTATTCATCTATAACCATACCCTATCTCCCACTCTAAATGTTCTATCTGTTCTGTGTTGGTCATGCCTAGCCTTGTACTTTTTCATGTGACTTCTTTAGTGTGTCTTTTACTTTAAAATGGGTCTTACTAATCTTCTAAACAATTTTTTATGCTTCTAATGCATCTATTGTGAGGTCTTACATTGCTCCTTGTTGTCCATATACAACATCTAGGGGTGAAGGTGGCCAATACCCAAAGGAAGTTTTAAAAGGTGACTTAACAACATATGTGTGGACTGATCTATAATAAGAGTGTTCATATGTGTGGACTGATCTATAATAAGAGTGTTGTATATAGATCAAATTTTCGTTCGAAGTGTTTGGATGCTTATGATTATAACCCCTCCAAAGCTTCACCCAAGTCCTATTGGCTAATTTTTTTCCCCATATTTCTATGGATGGAATATTGTAGACCTCTTCAAATTAGTGTCTATCTTCTCCCACAATGTAGTCCAAAATGCACTAAGAAATATGGTATCCCTATCTGAGGAAATTCTTTGTGGTATCCCAAAGTGCACGTTGACCTGTTCAAAGAACAAGTTTTTTGCTTCCTATCCCTTAATTTTCATTTTACAAGGCATGAGAATGAACATATTGATGAACCTGTCAACTACCACAAATAAATAGTCATGTCCCTTCCATTTGGTTGGTAAACCTCCCAAAAAATCCATGGAAATTCTTTCGCAAGTTCGAGTGGGTACATGTAAGGGATGGTATAGAGCTTGCTTATTGTTGCTAGGATTTATCATACAAAAAAGTATACATCCTATAATATATCTTTCTACATATTCTTTTATTCTGGGACAATACATACACCTCTGTAAGCTGGAAACTATATTCCCAACAACAAAATGTTTTGCAACCTTGGAGGTGTGAGCCTCTCGGATAAGCTACAATCATTCACCTTTAGGAACACAAAGATTCTTGATCTTGTAGAGTAAACCATTCGGGAATTAATATTCAACCTTTCCATCACCTTCTTCTATATCAATTTTCCACTATAGTTGTTGAAACATCTCCTTGAAGTCCTCATCTTCTATGTATGCCTCTTTGTATACATCATGGGTAAAGTGATCCATGTGCATAAGAGTTCCCAAAGCTGTAATATTGGATGTGGGTGGTAGTGAAAGCATGTTTTCCAATTAATTTGATATACCCTTCTTATAATTTATGAACAAATTATTTTTTTGTAAAAAACCCATCCACCAGTAATTCTTGGTTTGTTATAGCTTACTTTGGGCCCGAAAATACTATAGTTTTTGGTGATCTATGTGGATGTTGGTCTCCTTGCCTATTAGATAGTGCTTCGTTTTATTGATATATTGTACCAAAGCACATAAATCCTCGGGGTGGGTAGGTTATTTGAGAGATACCCCATGAAATACTTTAGAATGATAGAAGACATGCCTTCCTCCCTTCATCAGTACTGCTCCCATAGCATAACCACTTGCATCTGTCTCCACTTTGAAGGGATTCTCCAAGTTTGGAAATATGATCACTAGTGCTTGAATGATATTTATTTTTATCTCATCTAAGACATTTTTTTTATTCTTACCCCACTGAAAACTCTACCACTCATTGTTATAGCATGGAATGGTACAACTACTACTGAAAATGAAGCTACAAACTTCCAAAATTATTTTTCTTCCCCAATCAAACTTTTGAGTTTAATGAAATTTGTAGGAAATAGACATTTCATGATGGCCTCCCTCTTTTCAAGATATTTCTTGAGCTCCCCTCGACTGATCACATAACCAAAATACACCAAATATTGCTGAGAAAACCCACATTTCTTGATATTTTCCAGGAGTTGGTGCCTCTTCAAAGTCTCTAACACCTGCATAAGATGTGATATGTGTTCCTCCAAGTTAGTGATATAAAAAATATATCATCCAAATAAAAAATAACAATTAATTTATATAAGGGCGTAAAACATCATTCATTAGTCTCATAAATGTAGTTGGTGTGTTGCATAAACCAAATGGCATAACAAACCACTCATACAAACCTTGCATTGTATTAAAGGAATTATTACAAGTATATTATTCCTTGACTCATACCCAATGATATCATAATTTAAAATCTAGCTTAGTGTAGTACTTGGCATGTTGTACCTAGTCCAACAAATCATCAATCCCTAGAAAATGGTACCAATTCTTTAGTGTAATCTTGTTCAATTCCTTGTAATCGACAATAATTCTACAAGTACCATCCTTCTTGGGTACAATTATGAAGGGTGGCCCACAAGGTGAGATACTTGGTTGAACCACACCCTTCTCCAATAATTCATTCAATTGCTTCTTCACTTCATTCACTTCTAGAACAATCTCTCTATATAGCCTAATATTCAAGAATGGAGAGTCAGGAAATACTTATATTTCGTTATCCACATCCCACTTGGGTGGTATCCCTTTAGGATCCTTGAACAATCCTTTGTATTCTTGTAGCAGCTCCTCCAAATGGTGTTTCTATTCTTTAGTAAACCCCTCCAAGGATGAATTCACTTTCATTGAATAGTCATTAGATTGATTTTATATTAATAAAATAAAAATATATTTCTTACTAGAACTAATCAACTGCATGGATTGGTTGGCACTTACTAGTAAGATATTTGACTTTATTTTATGTGCGTTAATAATGTAAGACTTTCCATCCTTGATCAATCGGTATTGGTTGGATCTCTGCATGAATATTGTATCCCTCATATACATGTAGGGGAATCCAAACACTACTCCACACACATCACAGGGTACTACATCCAATTCCACTTCATCAATAAAATCAACACTTACAACACAATTAATCTTACACTATTTTGTTACCTTTACCTATGCAACCTTCTTTACCCAACCCAATGGATAGGGGCTAGGATGATTGTGAACCTACAATCCGATATTGTTGACTAGATCCAATGCTATGATATTATCTTGTGAACTAGAGTCGAACACTGCATCTATATTGGTATTCTTGATCTAAATCTTGACGTGGAAGAGCTTGGTAATCTCCTTCTCTTATTGGTGAGGAAGGATACTCAGAGTCACCTCCTTCTGCATATATATGAATAAAATATTTTCATCCACATATGAGCTACTTTCAACCTTATTTTTCTTTTTGTCCTTCTTACGGTTTTTTGGGTTCATCTCTGGATGCAATTTCCAACGTTTTTACTTGGTGTGCCCATCAATGTTGCAATGATTTCAATGGATTTTGGGATATTTTCACTGATGTGTAGTGGTTGTTTTATTCTTATATTTTCCCCCTTTACACTTCTTCTTCCCCTCCTTAGATGCTTTCTGATTCTATTTCTACTTCAAACCACTTGATTTCCCCTTCTTTTGGCCTATGTTTTCCAAGTATTGTGTCTACACACACACACACCCCATTCATTGTTCTTGCTTGAAGAGAATCACTTGATTTTGTAAATGAATTTGTAAACCCCCCAAATAATTGAGAAGTACATATTGGTTCTTGGGAGAGATATCCATCATGATAGCCATCTTTCTGAACTCAATTGTGTACTCCTATATTCTTTTCCCCTGGCTCTACCTAAAGTAGTATCACTAGATCCATAGGTCCTCTGCATACCCGAGAGGGTAGAATTGGAACTTGATGAGGGTTTTGAATTCCTCCCACCTAGTTATTGGTGGATCATCCTCCATCCTAGGTGTTTCTATGTGGATTTTCCACCAGGTTAAAGTATGGCCCTCTAACTTCAATATAGAAAATGAAATCTTTTTCCCTTCATATTTATGGTGAATGTTAAAATAAACTAATAGTTTTTGCAACAAATGATTCAATTTTAATTCATCAATTTCACCTTGGTATGGATTTATGTCCAGTTTTGTTTCGATATTGAATAGGGACTATGAAAGTTTCATGAAACTCAAACTCAACTACTCTTTCTCTGATTTGTTACGTGACTCCTTTCATGAGTCTTTGTGATCTCCCAATTTTCCCTCTGATCCAATATATGAGTTAGAGCCACCATCATCTGTAGATGGTACGAGATCACTTGGTAGATCTAGCATGAGGAGGTTCATATTGCGACTGTTTTCAACAACATTCAATTCCAATGACTCAAATATCTCTTCTAATAGATCTTGAGGGTTATTATGAATAGACTTGTCTGACATGGCTAGGGTTTCTGCGACTTCTCTTTAAGATGATTCCTTGATCCTGCAACATCCCAAAAATACCCAAAAGAAAAACCCACTCTACTACCAATATCATCTATGAAATTTCATGGATATTCCACCGAAACAATTCATCACAACAAATATTATAAAATACTAAAATATTTACTATTAAGGTTAATTTTCCTTTAGATCTCCAGAATATTTAGATATTTATTTTTTTCCTATGCATGAAATAGATAACAGGTGGAAAATAGAGAATAGTAAAATACATTCACACCATCCCAAAATACACAACATATGACCTAGGAAACCCAATATGGAAAAACATACGACTAGAAGGTGAGGTTGCTCTGCTCTCTTTTATCTATTATGGAAATGATTCAAGTACAAAGAAAGAGGCACTCTCTGAGGTGATCCCTTTGACCTGTGGCTTGTATTCCTAATAAATAATATCTCCTCCTATGTTATGATCACAAAATACCACTCTCATATGCTCTCCTTAGGTATAGAATAAGATACAATGGAAAAGAATGAATCCCCTTCTCCTCCTAGTGGCTCAGTATTTAACATATCCTGATACCCATATATGGATAGTTTTTTTACTTCCTCAACCCTCAACTGTGATAGAGTTTAGGACCTTCTATAATATTATTGAAATTACATATGTGGATATACCCATATATGTGTGTAACATGGTATAATATGACATCATATCGTACCATGGTGGTCAACATGATAGGTAAACTTGTGGGAGGCATGACGTTTTCATACGAGTTATGATTGACACGATGTTTGCACCGTTAGAAATATCTTGATGTGTAAAATAGTGTTAGGGATTATGAGCTGCCTTAATGCCTCAAAATGGACTTGGAAGTTTTAGGAACCTAATTTTCCAAACTGGGACCTGCCACTAAAATGGCCCTACAAGTTGTTTCCTCAACTTTTTCCACTATGAAAGAATTGAGATATATGAAAAAAAATACAGTGATCCAATCCAGATCACTACTCTTATGAAAGCATGTAAAATCCAAGAAAAAATATCGAACATTTGTTTTTCAACCTATTACATAGAAGAGAGGATAGAATGAAAGAATAGGAAACCTAATCCTCCTCTCTTTGATGGTATTCATCATGTCACAACTTTTCATACAAGTCTTTTCCCATGTGTAAGATTATTTGGTAAATAGTTCCCATTATATTTACACATCTAGATACAAACATATCAAATAACACAATATAATAGTCATGAATAAAAAATGAGAAACACCATATACATGCCAATCATATATAACCCATCCCCATCCCGATTCCACACATTTTCACTCAAGTTGGAGTCCATATACACCTGTGATTCTACCTTACCAACTGGAGAAACCATTAATATAATCATATAAGATAAATTTATTTCATCATGTAACCATGTGTTCATTTGTAATATTCCATAGCATCACAATGATATCAAATCTTACACCATAATGTGTGTGTGTATGTGCATATATATATATATATATATATATATATATATATAAATGAAAACATTAAGCAATAATTGTCAATGTTTCATCGAAACATGCACATGAGATCTAGTTAAACAAAGTACAAACAAAGCTTATCAAGAAAGGAAGAGAGATTTAATATGGAATAATGAGAAAATATATTCACACTACTCCAATGAGTTGATTATTGATACATAGATCATGATCAATATGATACAATGAATGAGTGGAATACACTCACATATAGGACATAACATTATAAAATATAAGAATGCATTGATGCATAGTATCATAATAGTGATGATCTAAAATAGAACTAGTTAGTTAACTCCCACTAAACTAGTGTGCCAAAGATAGAAATTTCTCCAACACCCCCCTTGAACATCAATATGGAGTAAAAATGAGTAATGAAAACTAGGCAATGTTATGTATTCATGTACAATGCAACTAATAAACACTAAATAAAAATGAGGAAAGAGGGAAAACCATGTGGGAATAAACCCCCCCCTCAAAAGACAATGCATCAAAAGAAGAAAAGGTAGTTGCTAGGAAACTGTGTTCTTCACTTCAAGATGATCCACAAAGTTTGAAACCTATGCTCACTGAAATTCTTTGTGAAGATGTATAAGTATTTATGGATCTAGTGAAGTCTATTGAAAACTTTTCCAACGTTGTACCTCTTGATCCTGTGGACCCATATGCACCTGAAAATATTCCTTTCTGGTGGAAGTGGAACAAGATCCCAACTCTGATTCTTTAGGAGTGATTCATACTCCTTTTGCATGCTTTATTTCCATAATGGATTTCCCACAACCTCACTGTAGAGATATAGATCAAAATATTGAACCATATAACAATGCATGGGCATCAAAGGTTTAGAAGTTGAAAGTACATGAGAAGGCTCCTCATGTTGAGATCGAGCCCTCCTCAAATCCAATGGATTCCATGCAAGGTTTACTTCTTCTTGAAGTGTGTTTTGTGCCTTCCTTGGAATCTACTGAAGCTTTGACATTGGCTTATTATCTGGTTGTACTACCTTCTTATTTCCATGTACAAAATTTGAGTGCATGGAATCATCTCTGATGTCAGAAATCAATGGAAGCACAAGAGTATATGCATGTTTCACTCGCGGTTCATGCAAGGTACTCTCCTTATGTCTAAGTATAAAATAGGAGTCATCATTAGAAAACTTAGTAAATTTATACAACCTTGACTTGTGTCACACCTCACTAATTGCAATGATGGAATTTTCATGTATGTCAATTACTGAAACTGAATCTGATGTAAATTCAACCTTTTTACCTTTCTTAGTGATTTGATAAACTAAGAGAAGATTCATAGAAATATTTGGAACATGTCAAACATTCTCAAAACTTACATTATGGAGTTCCACTCTCCCCTCTCCTTCTACTGCTATTGGATTATCACCCCCCATGAGATTATGGGGCCTTGAGCATGGACTCAAAGAATAGAAAACTTCCTCTTTCGTTGCCATATGATTGTATTCACTAGAATATATAATCCAGGAATCAGATGAGGAATTAATTGCAACAAGAGCATGATTATTACCTTTATTAGGACCAGTATCTTATTCATTCTGCTTCTTGAATCCCCCTAGAATGAAGTTTCCAAGGTTGCTCTGCTAAAGTGCATGTCCCATAAGATCGATTTGTTTCTTCATGCATGTGGATTCTTCATGATTCGGTTTACTGCAGTAAGTTCACTTATTTCCCTTCTTCTTATTCTTCTTTGAAAATGAAGAGTCTCTGGAACCTGAAGAATCATTGAGGGTTTTGGATTATCCCTTCTTCTTTGGCTCTGGATGTTGTGATTTCCCCTTTCCTTTTTGTTTGGATGATCATTTTCCATCATGCATGGTGACTGCATGTGCTTTAGGATCCTTGATTAGGCCCATATGAATGATTTTTTTCTTCTCATGTGTGAGAGAATCAATGAATTAATTCATAGTACGAATCTTCCAATTTGTTCCCATGAAATACCTACTTGAATGGAAAGTGGAAAAATAGACAACATATTTTAGTCCTATATTGGCCAAGATTGTTAGAATAAGTTGGTACACTTGTTTATACTTATCAATACCACAAGATGATAAGCTCAATATCAAAGATTTAAACTTAGAAAAGAAATATTGTATGTTATCAGAACTTTTAGGATGGAAAGTATTCAACTCTACCTGAAGCATATGACCTCTCATATGATCTTGTTTTCCAAATAGACTTTCCAAGGTAGTCTAGATCTCATTTGGAGTATTTCATGAGGAAAAATTAAACCATAGATCAATTGAAATAAATTCAATCAGAAGTCTTGTGGTTTCATCCTTTTAGTTCACCCATCTCATCTTCTCAATTGTTGATGTAGGTTATGTTTATGTCCCCATCGTGAAGTTGTATAGTCATTTCCTTCTGAGTTGGAATTCTTCCTTGGGCTTCCAATCAAAATAACTGTATGGTGCGAGAATTACCTCAAATTTTGACTATAAAATAGGTGTCGTATTCATCTACCCCCCTATGTCTGACAACCCCTAAAAGTTTACTCTCAATCTGCAAGTGAAAAACCAAGAACTCATTGCAGAAAGGGCATTTTAAGTGAAAATTTGTATCAGTTTCAGGAGATGATCTTCCGACTTACTTGCTAAGAAAATAGTGAGGAATATTGTCAAACAGTTGAAAACCCACTTGCATAATGGTTCAATTTACTTCTCAGTTGAGTCGTTTCCACAAAACGTTCATATTTTGGGAGAAATCACTGTAGAAAGGTACGACCATGGATTCATATCAGTTTTAGGATGCGATCTTTTGGCTTACTTTCTAAGAAAACAATGAATAATATCGTCAAATGGTTGAAATCCCACTTGCATAATGGGTCGATTTACTTCTCATGCAAGCATTTTTATCAAAAAGTTAATATTTTGTGATAAATCACTGCAGAAAGGTACGACCACAGATTTTTCTCACCAAAACTCTGATTTTCCTTATTCTTTGTCTTTGTTGGCTTGCTCCAAGCAACGCAGCTCTGATACCATGTCAATGTTTCATCGAAACTTGCACATGAAATCTAGCTAAATCAAGTACAGAGAAAGCTTATCAAGAAAGGAAGAGATATTCAATATGGAAGAATGAGAAAATATATTCACACTAATCCAATGAGTTGATGATTGATACATAGATGATGATCAATATGATACAATGAATGAGTGGAATACACTCATATATAGGACATAACATTCCATAATAGTAGAATTCATGCACGCATAATAACATAATAGTGATGATCTAAAATAGAATGTCTAAAATAGAACTAGTCAGTTAACTCCCATTGCACTAGTGTGTCAAAAATATAATTTTCTCCAACAAAAATCACATCAAATTAGATCAAATATCTATCTCACATCATCAATTAATATATCTATCATCCAAATCAATGGTTCTTGTAGTCAAGATGGCCTCAAGTAATAACATCATATTAGTCAAATAAATTCTAATCAAAAGAGGAAAATACAACTAGTTGAAAGTGAAAATTATTTTGAATATGTCAAATAGAAAGATAGGTATGGGCTCCTTACTAGTAATAGGAGAAGTTGTTGGAAAACAATAAGGAAAATTCGTTACGGTGGAATCAAATTGTCGTATAGGATAAATATGAATATGCCTAGTTTCAATTTTTTTTAACAAGAAAGTATATTTGGACTATATATATGAATTTCTTATAGATTATAATTTAAGTAAACACCATACTACCATTAACAGATATGCAAATTATTGTTGATTTGAAGAGATTTGACTATGTATTTTCAAAATTGTTGGTGTTCATAATACACTCATAACTGAAAGTTCTTTCATTATAATATCCTTGAAAGAAACTATAAAATAATATTCCATGGTCTTAAAGGAAATCATTTAAAACCCAATGTTATCAATAAACAGAATAATAGATCCTCTATAATATGAGAATCCCATATTTGTAGACATGGTTTCCCCTCAATGTGCTTGTTCAAGGACCTTAACATGAGGGAAACAAATATTTGGTAGTACACTAGGCTCACCTCGTTCCTCTAGAATTGTACTAATAAATACAATTATCATAAGTGACTCCTTCGAAATCCCATAATGACTAGACTTAGAATTGTACTAATAAGTACAATTATCATACGTGACTCCTTCGAAATCCCATAATGACTACACTCTCTGATATATAGACCACTCATCTACTACAATGACTTGATAGGCTTCGATATCATAGGATTGATAAGTCCTCTCCTTCGTTAATTCCTTTAGACACTTAGTTAAAATTGATAGGTGTTTGGATGTGGGGATTATACCACTCCATATCCCATTGTTTTTATTGTTAAAATCATTAATGAGTGATTCTATTGGATCTATATTCTTCCTTTGCACTCTCCATGCATCTTGTTTTGAGGGAGGAAAATGAAGAAATTGACCAGACTTACTCTCATTGAATTTTCAACAATAGATTGTTCAGTGTATTTTTGTGTTTCATAGATATTTGCATTAAAATACATGTACAAATGGTAATGTGCTGACCTATATTATTGATCGTTTACACATAACACTATAGTGGGGAATAATAGGATAGCAGACCAACCATAAACAATTATGGAAATGAGAAATATCCATGGTAGAGGATATGAATATGGTGGTGTTTCGTCACTTAAGTGGATAATATATTTTTTATCAAAATATTATTTTTACTTTATTTCATATATTTGTAGTACATATATATATATAAATCTAGAGGTTGTGATGAATATCGTGAGAGAAAGAAGAAAAATAAATAAATGGGTAAAAAATAATTAAATGACACTGAGAATTAAAAAGAGAAGGTAAAACATAATCAATTATGTTATATCTTCCTCCGGGGTGTAGGGAAGTCGATGATGAAGTGTGTTTTTAAGAAAATCCATTATGCGAAGTTGTTGGTTCAAAAACCTGACTTACCTTTTGTTTCATGTATGGGGCATCGTGTGTACACCTAGAGGGTTATAGTGGTAGTAGTCAGATGACACAATCCTATGTCACAGAAGCACATTCCCAACTAGTTGTTGATTCTCCCAAACACAAAAAAATATGTTATCCATTTTTTTTATATAAAAATAATATATGTAATTAAATACATTTTTTATTATGATTTACATCTCTAATATTTTGCAATTTGTTATAAAAATTAATGATGAAATAGTCTCAAACTTTTTAAAAACATTAACTAAAATAGAGAGAGATTTTTCTAATGATTATCACATCATAATGGAGGGATAATAGTGGAATTTGAAATAGAATCTCTCATATGCTACAACTAGATGTAATATTTCTTTTTTGTTAAGAAATCTATACTTCAAGTACTTAAATGATTTATGACAACACTTATTCCTTATATGGATGTAATCTATAATCACATGTATAATATGAGATCTTAGTGAAATTCATTGATCTTCTTTATTTAGGGTAGGAGATGATGGATTTATTTTACATGGTAAGGACCAAGAACTTACAATTGTAAAAAAGGGTCCATATTTTTTAAAATATTAACAATATGTTATATTCTAGAATTTCTTGAAACTCCCAAACGTAAGGGGAAATAATGTTCGTATACCCTTCATCGAATATGGAGGATTTTTTAAAACAAAACTGACACAAGAGAGAGATGGGACTATTCTTCAAAAATAGAAGAAACAATAAATCAGGTAAACTTTGAATTCCTATTTTACTCATTATTGTTTTGTATAGTCTTTCTCCCTCTCAAAAGTAATATTTTTATTAATAATTTTTTAGAATTGTATTATTTCATTAGAATTTTTTTAATTCGAAGTTAAAGAAAAATATATAAAAACTAAGAACATTAAACTAACAAACCATCAAACCATCAATTGTTGACAATAATGTTTGAAAATACATTTGCAAGTTTCCTCAAGCTAAATAACTTGGTCAAAAGATAACAATTGGAAGAATATTATAATATTTGATTTATGATTTCAAAAACCTTAATTTATATTAGTTATTGCATTGTTTTTAATATCATTTGATATATATTATATAGGTCATAATCTTATATAGGTCATAATAGTTGATATTAAGAACCATATTACACATGTTGTGAGCTAATAAAAAAAAATTCATTAGAGGGAGAATGGTAAAATATGATTTTATTTATTTAATCATTGATTAATAATGATTTATAAATTATTGTGTGCTATCTTATAGAAAATATTAATTATGTTTTTTTCTTATGGAAATAAAGTGTGAAGAGTATGGGTAAAGTCGAGTGACAATGAAACTAAAATATTTCTTAAATATTAGTTTTATAAAGTTTTTGGAGGATAATAAACTTATAAATATTGTTTGTTAGGCTATTATTAATTACAAACGTGTTAATTATTCTTATACTGTGTTTTTGCAGTGGCATTTAAAAGAGGAATTTTAGATTTTAGAGGATGATTGCGATGCCAACAAATCAAGATCTTCATCCTCCAATGATTTTTAATTTGACTTGATGTTATAGCATTAATTATCACCACATATGCATTGATGACATGCATGGTCTTTCCACTTCCTACTTATAGACATTAATACCCCTTTCCTCCTCTAGATTATTAAAAAAGCACTACCTTTGGACATAAAAGTTCCCTAACAACTATGCAAGGCATGTACATAAGCATGTTACTCCATTTTAGAGTGCATACACCTTAATTTTTCTCAAAAAAATAATATTTTGCATATTTTTTGGATGGCTCACGGGTTCACCCGATTCCTAACCCCCTGTTGCCCATACGTATTTTTTTGTAACCATTCCAACCACTTAGACAGGGCATAAAATGAGTCTAAGTCTAGAGGAGAAGAAGAATCATACTTGAAGCAACATAATGTTGGCATTTTCTTACCCCATTTTCCAGCCCTTGTTCCCTTGTTGTTGATTTATTTCCTCAAATTTGGAAACCCCTATTTCCAACCATCCGTACTTTAAATATCTAGTCAGGAAGAACCCAATTTTTCTTATTTGGAATTTCATGAGCATTGGAGTCAGAGGTGTTATTTATAGTCAGTGTCTTGGGTGGAGGGACCTAAAGTATGGTTTCAAAGAAGTGCCACATTAGATGCAAATGGTAACTAGCATTATCTTGTTTGTTATTAATAAAGATACCTCATTCTTGTTAGTTACTTTTTTTTTAATGAATGGTGATCATGTTTAAATATCTTAATTCTTATAACACTAACCGATGCAATTGCTTTACTTTTGATCCTTTTATGAGAATAAGTTATTACATAACTACGCCCCTTTGCAAGTCTCTACTTGATTGTTTCACAGGTGATCAAAGTAACAATTTCGAAGGAGTGTGAAAGGTTATGAAATAAGGTATCTTCATCGAACGTAAGGAACCTAGTATACTTTCTTCTTCCTTGCTACTAGTAGTTAGTTAATTGAGTTAGTTACAAGATTGTTCTTCTTTCATTTATGGGATTGGGTTTATTATTTAAAGTTCCTCACTTTGTTATGGATTTAACCCATAGCCATAGTGGAATTTTCTTGTAACAAAATTGGTGACAGTATTGGAGAGGGTCTCCCTTTTGGTTATATTTAGGAAATTGTACTTTGTTTTCTCTTGAATTTTGTCTTTTTTTTCATTTACACCTTGCCAATTAGTGTTTTCATAAGATTATCCTTCAGTTTCAATCTCTATACCTAGAGTTTTCCAAATTTTTCATGGGTTTTTAGGGTTTATATGCTCTTTCCTTTGACAAAAGCAATGTACATACACTTCCTATCTAACAGAAAAGTGCATACATGCACACCTTATAAAAGGCTTAGGTGCATACAACTAATCAAGTGGTTTTTTTTTTAATTTTGGGTCATATACGTGCCATGTAGAAGGACACGTCATGTACATATTCTCCCTATAGAAGTAAAAGATGTGTACATGTGATTATATATGAGCCCTACAATGATAAAAGGGTTGTCAATTAGTGTTTTCATAAGATTATCCTTCAGTTTCAATCTCTATACCTAGAGTTTTGCAAATTTTTCATGGGGTTATGAGCCCTACAATGATAAAAGGGTTGTCAATTAGTGTTTTCATAAGATTATCCTTCAGTTTCAATCTCTATACCTAGAGTTTTGCAAATTTTTCATGGGGTTTTAGGGTTTATATGCTCTTTCCTTTGACAAAAACAATGTACATACACTTCCTATCTAACAGAAAAGTGCATACATGCACACCTTATAAAAGGCTTAGGTGCATACAACTAATCAAGTGGTTTTTTTTGAATTTTGGGTCATATACGTGCCATGTAAAAGGACACGTCATGTACATATGCTCCCTATAGAAGTAAAAGATGTGTACATGTGATTATATATGAGCCCTACAATGATAAAAGGGGCATATGCCTCCTGAAATGTGATTTTTTTGTTTTTTTTTCCATCCTTTTTAATCCTTGTTTTGGATTTTTTGGGAGATTGTTCCTAAGATTTATTGTTGTCTATACAAGGTCATTCAAATATTAAATTTGAAAACAAAACAGATATTTTATTGGTTCTTCTTGGGATTCTTTTAGTTACTCTTGGATTGCTTAACTAGTTTAGCTCGTAGCCCGGTATCCTTTATGATTTCTATTTCTGCTTCTATGTCCAATTTTCAGACATGTAGATCTAGGACTTGAGACTTACATTATCCTTTTCTCAGTTATATTTTATTAATTTGAGTGGAATATGAAACTTTTTTTCATTAGCTATGTGTGTGTTGTTCAAGGTTAGGTCATGTACATACACATGTTGCTGAGGTAACATAAGCGTATGCATTTTGGGAATTAGTCTACTTTTGTTTTTCAATATTTTGAGTCTTGGCTTGGGTTTCGAAGGTTACTTGGGATACTATGAATTTTATAAAGGTTTATTTCTATCTTGTGAAGAAACTAGAAGTATTGTTGGGTGATTTAACTAAAGAAAATAAAATTTTGTGTTTTAGGTTTTTTTGGTTTTCTTTCTTGGTTTGCATTAATAAAAGAAGAATATTGCCTTTGGTTTTTCAGTTTCTTTATTGTTTTTATAGTCATGTATGGATTTTAAATTTATGATCGCAAGTCAATATTCTTCATTTCTTGCATTTCTATTTTTCCATCATAAAAGAAATATTGTCTTTCTTTATTTTTTTTGCTTGTTATTTTTTGTTTTGAAAAAGAAAAAAAATGTTTTCTTGCATTCTTTGTCTCCCTTTGCAGTGGTTTCAAAATCATAGTTGCACATTTTGAAAAAAATAGGCTTATTATTTGCATCACTATGTTAGTTTCATTTGAAAAAGTAAAGACATGTTTTTCATTTTTCATTTGAAAGGAAAACGTTGCATTGCATTTTCATCTTGAAAAAGTACAATTTTTATTGCATATTGAATTGGAAAGAGAAAAGACTGCATTATAAGGTTTACATTAGTTTTTCATGCATTTTTCTTGCTTGAAGCTCTTTTTTATTTTAGTATTAGTGTAAATTTTTCTTTTGTAGTGTTTTTATTAGTTTCA
>JASDQU010011768.1:231695-250936 GCA_032191745.1 Picea mariana
CTAAAAACCGGCATAGGTTGATAAGGCACTAAGTAGAAAGTAATGAAACATTTGATAAGGGACCTTCTCGGAACTTTATCAACCTATGCCGGTTTTTAGAAGGTCCCTTATCAAATGTTTCATTACTTTCTACTTAGTGCCTTATCAACCTAGGATATGGTTTTGGAGAGGTTTTTTTTTTTTAATGCTTCTCTTATGAATTTTTAGTGGAGTGCTTCTTTGTGTAGTTGGCCTTAGTTTGATTCTATATTATTGCTTTTGGATCATTAATTCAAGCAATTTGACCAATTTATTCATTGGTCATGAAGAATCACTCATATTTCTTTATAAAACATGGAGTCACCTCCTAGAAGGTGTGGTTTTTTATACCAATGGTTTTCCAAAAAAAAATTGTGAGACTTCTTCAAACATGAAAAATCCCAGAAGGGAGGAGCCTATGAATAAGAGCATA
The DNA here is from genome assembly GCA_032191745.1 of Picea mariana. NCBI lineage: Eukaryota > Viridiplantae > Streptophyta > Pinopsida > Pinales > Pinaceae > Picea > Picea mariana. The sequence continues at coordinate 232,147 of JASDQU010011768.1, forward strand.
ATGGATAAATTTATTAAGGATAAAAACCAAGGGACCCCTTCCGAAAGGGATTCTTTTGCTTTTCCTTTCTTTGGAAACATTAGTGCCCCCTTCATGGCCACTTTGAATATTCCTGGATTAAATGTTGGACTATCCATTTTGTTGTGGAAAACTATGAATGTCCCAAATTATCTTGATGATTCTTAGATAAGAACCTTATATCACGGGCATCGAATTGATGTTGATCCCTTACCTTCTTCATTAGAAAATTATAATCCTACTCCTTCTCCATATTTTGGAGAAATTCTAGCTAGTCGTAACCATAAGTATAAAAGCAATAGGGAGACAAAGAGTAAATAAGAAGTCACCAATCTATGCTAGTTATGTAGGGGTAAAGAAACCATCATATACTATTCTTTTTGGGAGCGCAATTCCAACCATTGCAAGTCATATTGGAAATAGTTCACCAACTATTTCAAGTCATGTTGGATATTAGTCACTTGCCTCTGCAATTCATACTGAGAGAACTAGTCCAATCACTGCATGTCATACTAGAAATAGTTCACCAACCTCTACGAGTCATGTTGGAGACCAACCACCAACCTCTAAAAGTCATGATGGGAGTATGATTCCAGTCATTGTGATTCATATTGGCATCAAGTCACCAACCTCTTTGAGTCATGTTGGATGCAAGCACCTAGCCCCTGCAAGCCATGTTGGGAGTGTGAAACCAACCTATGCTAGTTATGTTGGAAACATGTAAACAATGTTTGCAAGTCATGTTGAATACAATAAACCAACCATTGAAAGTCATGTTGGGGGAGCAAGTCTAGTTACTTCTAGTTGTACTACACAAAGGTCACCAACCTCTTCTAGTCATGTTGGTGGAATGCCACTAGGAAGTGCAAGTCATGCTGGGGAAAACCCACTGGCCACTACAAATTATGTTGGTAGTCTTTATACTCTTGAGAAACCTATATGAATATGACATAATCCCAATTTCCCTTGTAAGATTTTCAAGGGACACCATATTACTCATCTATTCCTTGGTATTCCATAGGTACTAAGAATGTGGTACTTGTATGAAGGTCCTTCTCATCCTACATTATATTTGGTTTCCCAACATCCTATTCAACCATTGGTTGAGGAAGTGGTTGACCTGATGCAATATTTGACCCATACCAATCTTATTTTTAGGAGTGATATGTCTCTTGACCTTGTTGTATTTCATCCTATTCAATGAGTAGTTGAAGAATTAGTCCTGTCGATCTAATATTTGGTCGATCCCACTCTTATTTTGGGGAGTGATGTTTCTATCGACTATGTCTTTATAATTTCTTGTTCAATACCTTCTAAACAAGGGGCTATTCCACTCTCTTCAACTACACTCCCTCCAAGTCCTATGATGGTTTCCTTTGATTTAAATGATCTTGTTGAGCCTTTCCTTCCTTCTTATGAGCCCTTCCCAATAATGGTGAAACTTAATTCAAAAGGAATTTACCGATGTGTCGTAGATGAAGGATCCTCTATAATAAGTTTATCCTCCCTGACTTGGAAATATTTGGGTTCTCCCAAGCCTATTTTAGATAGCAATGAGTTGTTGGTTTTTGACAAAAGACCCAGTAAATATTTGGGGATTCTTCCTAATTTTCCTATCATGTTAGGTGGGAATATTGTTCCAGTCAATATGTTAGTTTTGAAAGACCCTTTTGACTTCAATATTCTTCTGGTGTGTGATTATGTATATGTTATGAACATTATGGCGTCTGTGCTCTTTTGGATGATGCATTTTCCTAAAAATGGAAACATTATAACTATTGATCAACTTTCACCTAATAATCACTATCCTAATTCAAATTTAGCTCAGGTTTCCCCTTTGTATGCTTCTAGTATTTGAGTAGACTCTTTTCCACCATGGGTGAATTATTCGAGATATTATCATTGGTGTTCAATTTCTTTTGAGAAAGTTTATTTAAAGTCATGTTTTCCTTCTTAATACAAGGTCTCAATAGTTTATTAGGTGTTGTATCCAATGGGGTCATGTAAGCCCTCACTTTACCCTTTTGTCCTCAGTAATATTGTGCTTCCTCTCGACTATGAAATTTTACTATTTGTGAGACAATGAACCCTGGTATTGGTGATTCCTTGAGTCCTAGTTCATATGATTTATTAGATGTTGAATTTAATTTGGATTAGGTTATCCTTGAAGATACTATCTTGGTTTTCGACCTCTTCCTAAACTTGAGTCTTTATATTTTGGTTACCAATAGAACACTTGGCTTGATCCTAGTAATGGGCTATACCTGAAGAAGTAATATGAATAAGTTGGAAGGTTGTGTGGTGGTTTGTACCATATTGTGATTTTAGGATTTCAAGTTTTGTATTCCATAGAACATGTTAGTATCAAAGGTTTATATCTTGGATTTATTAACATTTGTGTGAGTGTTGTTGGTAACATATACAATACTTTAGAGACATTTTCTTTGGTAACTTTTTCTCATGTCAATATGTTATAATAGGTAATGATCTCAAAACATGCATTAATGTTAGAATTCCCATCCATGTATTTTATAAATTATTTTTTTCTTGATTCATTTTTCCTTAGGATCGACCCCACTAATTTGTGACACAAAACCTCTTCAATTGTTTAGAAGTGTTTTAATTCACATGGTAGAAACTATTGTTCATGGGTATCCTAGATAACACCTTAAATTTTATTTCCATTCCCATGTTGAAATACTCTCATAGGCTCGGGATATCTGTTTAGTCCCACCATGACTTTCCTTTGAAGCCTCATAAATTATTCTCAATATTTTTCTAGTTGTTACTCATGGGGCTCCCACATTTATGTGTTAAGTTGTAACTACATTGCATCTTTCCTACTTTCACTTTTGGGTCTAATGTTGGCTTCAAAATTCTTTTGTTAAGCGGCTTACTTATGCATTCTCATTAGTTTCTAACCTTTAAATATTTTCCTTTGAGAGTTAACACATATATCCCTGGAGGAGACATTCCCCCAAGTGTCCATATCCTTCATGCATTTCCTTGAATTGAGCATAAGTACATTCCTTGTGATTGGAGCTAGTTTTCTTTCTCATGACACTCATTTCCTCTATTGTATTATACCATTATTTTACTCTTTTCCATGATTTTATAATATGAAAAAGAAAAAAACTAAAAAAATAGGAGGATGGGAAAGAATCTTCTCTTTAGTATTTTGGCAGTAGTCAAGTCACCCTTGAATAAAGCACAAAGTTTTGATTTTATGTCTCAACAAATTTGGTCCTCCTATGGTTTTAGGAAACTGAACAAGTTACACAAAGTTTTACTCCTCCGACTGGTTATTCTTCTAGTCACTATGGAGAGTTTGTTGATTCATCCTATATCAAAAACTTATGTCCTCATTCATGTTTTAGTCCATGATGCCTAATTCACTTTATAATATTGTGACTTGTTTCATGGGAAGTTTTAGTCTATGGAAGCAATTCCTTAGAATTCCTAACTTTTTCATGTCATCCTTCTTGTATGTCAAGTACTTCTCCAAATTAACAAGCATCTTTGTCCGATACTCGTGCCATTATGGAAGGTCCCCATTGACTTCCCATTGGAATGTTATCTCTTGTAAACTAGGACACATTTCTCCTAAAGTTTGTCCTAGAGTTTCACCCTATCCTTATTTACATCATTTATAGGTAACCTTGTATTCAACATATGACACATCATCTTTGGCCACCGATTGAGTGGTTTCCCTTATGTTCAACGACAAGAAAATTATTCACACATTGTGATTCGTGTAATACCTTGGATTCTATTTTACCCCTTTGGTTGTTTCCTCACCTATGTCAATGATTTTCATTATTGGTCATTACTTAGAGTGTCACTTCCGTGCACTATTCCATCGGGTATACATGAGAGATGCACTTGGTTGTGGGTCATTTCAATTTTTCATTCGATTTCTTCCAAATATTTTTCCATATGAAATTATTCATGTTGGATGATGGGTGATGCCTTAATTCCCTCCTTCCAATGGATATATTCCTATATACCTCAACAAATATTTTTATAGGATAGGGATACAATGTCTTTATTAGTACTAAGGGGCTTGTAGTCATCAGTGGCAGGTTCCCTCTATATTTATAGTGGGAATACATGAATGCCCCTTGATCGATATATTGTACAAGTGTTCAACATTAGCTCCATTATTCACACTTGCTAGAATATACTATGTACCATGAGACCCCTGATCATTAAACATGGGTTTTAATGTGTTTGTTAATGGTATAAAAAAATGACCGACAATCAATGATGTCTCACTGTGTTCGACTTCAACACATCTATTCACAAACTCTAGATTCACACCATTGATGATTTCATTTGAAGAACCTAGGTTTGTAGTAACATCACCTCTTTTATGTTCTTGGCCGAGTTTCATTGGATAATACTACTTCAACTCTATAACTTTGGTACTTGTGGGGGACCATTTTTCCCAGCTCTTATTTCCATATATCCTCCTCTAATTTTGAGACATAGATTCATCTTGTATCTCTTTCATGGATATGATCTCTTCTGACATGGATCCACTATGTATTTCCTTTTTTTCCATGATGATCATTTATTCTATATATAAGTATTTCATAGATCCACAATGTACTTAATTTGGAGTTCATTATTTTTCCACTCCGAAGCATGGGTATTCCCACCTCCGGAAGAGAGTACTCTTACATTTTTTTTTTGTAGGTTATGTTCTAGGACCAAATTTTGGTGACCTTCACCTGGGCCCACTACATCCTCACCTACTAAATTTAAAATGTATTTTAGAAACTATTTTTTCTTAAACCTCACAAATTTGGGGGGCATTTTGTATAGCATCAATTTCCACCACATATACATTGATGACATATTTGGCCTTTTCCTTTCCTACTTGTAGACATTAATCCCCCTTTCCTCCTCTTGATTATTAAAAAACAACTATGTTTGGAAATATACAATCCCTAAAACCTATGTAAGGAGAATACATATGTGTGTTACTCACTAGCAGGTAACATACACCTTAATCTTGTTCAAAAAAACAGTATTTTTCATATTTTTTGGCGGGGTTCATGAGCTCACCTGGTTCCTGACCCCCTATTTTCTATACACAACTGTTTTTAACCACTCCAACCACTTGGAGAGGGTATAAAATGAGCCTAACATTATAGGATAAGAATAATCATACTTAAAACAACATAATGCTACAATTTTCTTTCCCTGTCTGCAAGCCCTTATTCCCTTGTTGTGGATTTATTTACTCATACCTAGAAACCCATGTTTCCAACCTTCCTTTCTCTACATATATGGTCAATAAGAAACTCATTTGTATTCTTTGGAGTTGGATGAGAATTAGGGTTAGATGTTCTGTTTGTAGTCAGTGGCCTTAGTGGATGGACCTAAAGTCCAATTTCAAAGCAATGTCATAGAAGATATAGGTGGTAACTACCCTTCTATTTTTGTTTATTAATAAAGATACGTATTTATCGTCAATTACTTGTGTTTTAATGTATGATGATTTTGTTTAAACAACTTAATTATTAGAACAGATATCTACTTGATTATTTTGTAGGTGATCAAAGGGGTAGTTTGGAAGGATCGTGGAAGGTTCTCAACTATGGGATCTTCATCAAGCGTAGGGGAACTAGTATGCTTTCTTCTTCCTTTCTACTAGTAGTTAGTTACAATAATCTTTTCATTTCATTTATAGGATTATGTTTATTTTTTGAAGGTCCTCGCTCTATTGTGGCTTTAACCCATAGCCATAAGGGAATTTACCTGTAACACTTAAATCTTAAGATTAACACTTTCATGGGATGATAGTAAACCACTTTCTTACATAAATAACATATTTTTCCATGTACTTAAGATTCACATTTCCCATGGGAAAGTGGATTTTTATTCTTTAGAGGATGATTATGATGTTAATAAATAAATATATTCATCGTCCAATGATTTTTAACACTACAATGGGAACACATTCTTGCATTTTTTTTACAAAACCTCCCCAAAAAATTATTCTCTTAGTTGTTTATAGCGTAGGTTACCGAATACAGGAGGTCGAAGGTTTTTGTGGAGGTTTTGTTTTTTAGTTCATCTTTTAAGCAACCGAAAATTATCACATCGGTGCTTAAATGTTGAAATGCACAGTCAATGTTCATATGGGATGAATACAACTATAAGTTTTGTGGAGGTTTTTCCTTGGTGTGACTTTAGGGTATATATGCATCGACGAGATCATGAAAAATATTGAACTAGTGCATCCATGTTACAGTAGAATCTCCATACTTTATAATAAAATTACATAAAACATATAAATCAAACCGACATCATTGAATAGTACACATCAGGACATTCATAAAGAATATATCACCTATGCATCCATGTTTCAATATCACTTCCATAACTTATAATAAAATTAATGCACCAAATAAATTACACTGGTATTGTTGAACGATACCCCTAGTGTGTCTTTATGTCTAAAGGCACTCTGTGGTAGGGTAAATAAAAATAAATTACCAAACCAATTTTCATTGTTACAATGTATATTATGATCCCAAACTCTCAAACAATCATCGATGCTCACCTTTCTTCCTGAGATACCCTATTTTTAGGGTATATACTAACTAGGATAGCTCCATTGGTGGATTCTACACATTTCCAAATTTTGGAAATTATCATGAATTTTCATTTCATTTCAATGGTATAACCATTCCGCTTTGGGAAAGAAGATACTAAGTAAATTATTTATTACCTTTCTATTTTCATTTTCATCCAATCAAAATTAGAATTTAGCTTGAAATTTTTCATGCTTTACAAAAAAATAATTCATGTGGTGCACTTGAATGGTTTGTCTCACCTGAAATTAGTTTGTATTGTGTTAAGTACATAGTGAGAATTGTGGTCAAATCATCCATATGTGTTCACACCAGTTCCATTAAATCTAGTCCAGCGTCATAAATTACTTAAAACAAACCAGTGTGTCCTTTAGAATGCACAGACACCGGCGCAAACTGGGATCATACCCACACTGACCCATTACACTTCATTAATCACAGTGCTAGCTCAACGATACATAAAATTTAACCTAGTGGTGCACCCATTTTAACTAACCACACGAGGGCATACTAGAAAAATAACGTCCCAACAAGTTAATGTTTAAACACATCGACATACTTTATAAAAACATATCCACACTGAATAAATCAAACTGCTATCGTTTAAAATTATGCACTGATAAACTTCACTTAACTAACTATATCTCTAACATGACAATTTATAAAATTTAGCGTAACGGTGCAACAATTGTAATCTAGTGCACTGACACTGTATAGAGCAATGCACCAAAACATATATTTCCTTATTTTATAGAAGGGTGTCTCATTGGACGCTTTGTTCGTAGTGCACTTGCATTTACAATGCACTAAATAAAAAAAGGACTATGCTCCTCTATCACGGTGTTATCGGTGCATTAATAGTAACACATCACACCGAATCGTTGTGTCATTTTGGTGGACGCCCTGTATTCGGTGCTATGAACAATAGAACACGTTGTTAAACAAAATTCCATTTCTCAAATATCATTGTAGAACCAGTGCGTTTATATTAACACATCACACCGTGTAAGTTCATATTCAACAATTTCACCTCTTGGTGCAAATGGATAAAAAGACCACATCGATTATGTAAAGAGATCAACATCAGGTCAAATTTTCATAAATTTGCAGTGAAGTGCATATTATGGTAGGAACCGCTAGTATGATAGGAAGTGAATGAATTTATATAATAGGACGAGTGTTTTCTATTAATTGAAGGCACCGGCAAGTTTCCGAAGCAAAAATTTCCTCCACGGTGTGTCACAAAAATAAAATGTATTGGTAATGTATACTACAATATAATGATTAAAATACACAATAATTTACTATCTCAGTTCAATTTATGGGATGCCCCTCCCATGTGTGTTATAATAAAAATGCATTGGTGTCAACGCATACTGGTGAGGTACTTTAAACTACATCCATTGGGGTGGTTAAGTAAGTTGTACCAAGAAAAATATTTTAAAAATTATCATTCTGGTGTGCATTGTAAAATTCACATGTTAACGATGTGTCATGAAAAGTAAATTCACTAGTTAAAAGCGTCTAGTTCTTGAAATAACATACAGAATCGATGCATTTAATATAAAACAATTCACCACGTGGTTTAACACAAACCCTTAACCTGTGCACAATATATCACAATGCACTGCTATAGATGTCATTGATCGAATAACAATGATGCATCGGTGTGTTATATTTAACATATGACTATTCGGTAATTAATGTATGATAAGGAGCACCAGAAATGGTGCATATGTATTTGTTAAGAGAATTGCTTACTTTTTCAAAAAAAAATTGCAAACATAAACTATTTTTAGTTTTTGATAATACAAATTAGTTATATATGTTTTTGTTCTATATTTTAAATTAATTGTATCTATATATGTGTGTGTGTGTGTGTGTTTGTTTTCCTAAAAAGGATTTTATTTAAGTCATATATGATGAAGAAGTAGAGCGTAGTAGAAACCCACAAGAAAAACAATTTAATTCACAATCTACATATGCAAACCTCCACAGTTAAATTTTGTTGTGGTTTTTCTTTGCAAAGGAATAAACATAGGTCACTCTTCAGTGCCTCTGATAATTTAGCGCATGGAATTGATCCTCTACCACTTCCTCAATTCTTTTCCTTTCATCTCCTCCTCTACGAGTTGCTTATATTTCTCCAAGATAGCGTCTTCATCATTCATGTATCCATAATATGAACTACCGTCAATTCACTTATAGATCGCATACCTACACCTCCTCTTTTCCTCAAGGGGAATTATCGAATATCTCTTTGAGGATGGGGAGTAGTTTTTATCCCTGAAGTATATGTAACTAGGGCCCTGACCTAGGGAGCCAATCTCATCAACTTCATTCCCTTCCAAGACTGCCATCTTGGTCCCTATTTTAGCATGATTAGGATTTCCAAGCTCTATGATCAAATCTTCCCAGTGCCCCTTTTTGTTGTTCAACAAGAAAGAACTCTATGGATGTCTTAATTATAATATCATGTCAGCCTCAAGATTGACCCAAGATCCATATTGTATATTTAATAGAATTTATGAAGATCATTTGGAAAAAAAACCGATGATCCATAAGAATTATCAGACGTATATATTTTCACTAAATATTAATCAGTTCCTTGGCCTTAGCCTTCTCCTCCATGATATCCTCACCCATGTACTTGATAAGAAGTTAATTATGTTTCTTGTTCTCCACAACCATGCGCTTAATCATTTTCTCATACAGAATGGGAACATGGGAAACAAACTCCATATTTCTTTATTGTTGGTTTCCCTTGTCCTTCTCTCCCACTTCTGCCATGAAATCACCATCTTCCTCGAATAGGAATGAATTAATGGAAATGAAATTGTTTCTCTTGATCATCAACCTATCCTTGCTCTAGATATAATTTATCTTGTACTATACCTCAATGCTCTGGACTAGATCTCCTCTTCCCTAGGCTACTTGACTTTCTCCAAAATATTTTTCTCATCATCATTGTATCCATAATAAACTTTGTTAATTCATTTTTGTATTTCATAAAAAAAACCTCCTCTTCTTCTCCTCACATGGCTTATTGAGTATCTCTTTTACATTGGGAAGGAATTTCCCAGGCACTCTTGTACAATTGGTTGCTAGGATATTGTAACATGCCATCTTCCAATAATCAATTATATGTGTGATTGATAAATTCCTTCCTGGTGTCAAAGAGACAATTTGACGTAGACCCCCAGACCCGCAGGTTTGGATACGCACAGGATCTTTTCTTTTCGGCCCCTGAGAGCTCGATTGGCTCTTTTATTTTCCTTTCAGAAAATCAACACCCACAACAAACCTTGAGGGAACCCCTCTTTTATTTTGAGATACCATATTTTGCGATTTTGCAAATCCCGTGGTCGAGTGCCTTACCTCTTCGACCTCCGAAACCCAAAATACTAACACTTGGTCTTTTCTGATGTCAATTTCGACTTTTAAGATTTTTCGAACTAGGGAGTGGCGAGGACGTGCAACTCTTCTCTCGACCCTTGGAGTCCCGAACTTCCAACTTCGGATTTACCAAAATGAAAATGTAGATCCGTGGCCCCTTATCTTCCTTGCAACTCCTGTAGATCCTATCGTTCTCACTATTTTGGGAATCCCCCTCGAAGAATTCCAACCGTTCAATCTCTCCCCAAAGAACCTTTTGGCTCAATGAGACCTGCGATCCTTTTCTTGAATCTAGCCTCTGAACGGTGACCAAAAATCCTCTTCTGCTGTTCAACACTTTGAAAGTGTTGACCCTCCTGAGCTTCCTTTCACAAACTCAAGTCTCTTAAAAGACTTCTGCACGCACAACTTGTGGCACTTATTCAAATATTCCTAAATATTTGAATCTCTTGACTCTGTGCAACTCTGCAACAGCAGTCCTTCAATCTCTCGACCTTAGTCTATGTGTTCTAAGGTCTCGACCAGCCTGTGCACACCTTGCATGGATTTTGTGCTTGTCTTGCACTTCAGTTGAAATGAGAACAACGGTATCCCTCCAGAGCTTTCAGAGATGAACTCTGAACCCGTCAACACACTCCTTGCAGACGCTTCATTGCACTCCTTGCAGGAACTCTGACTCAAGAAGAGAAACAATTGAAACTCATTTCCTTACTCTCTCAGACTTCAAACACTTAACATGAAATCATACATACATAGCATAAAAGAAAATGCATAACAGAAAGAGTAAAAAACCCATAAGCATAGCATTCAGCATGTATACACAGAAAACATTAGAAGCCCATGAGTCTGAGTCAAAGCTTCATGTATTAATTTCAAAACTTCTGTACATGGATTATTCTCTGCTACTCTTTGTTTCTCCTCTATTCTCTTGTGCTTAATAATACAATCCCTCTCAATTGATACCATGATAGAAAGATGAGGGTGTCTATAGTCGGTTTTCCCTCCAGCTCCTAAAACTATCTAATCTAGAATTTAAATCTACCTACTTTCATTAACTATGCATAAATGCCTCTACACCTTACAGATGAGAGAAAAATGCTCAAGATCTGTCTACAATATGGAAGTACGCCTTCTTAACNCCCATAGTGTTTGTGCATCCAAACTTTCAAAAACATTTCAAACATTTTCAACATGTGCCAAAAATGTGATGGCGCTCAACCCTGCTGTCTTCCGCCTCCGTGCTTGCTTGTTGTTGACGATGCTCCTGCATCATACTCCCTCTCTTGAAAATTTTCATGGACTCCTGTTCATGACCTCTTGTATGGTCTGTCCATGCTTCTAAATTTGTGCTTCATTCTCCCAGCTGGCATCTTCAACTGGATGTCCCTTCCATTTGACCAAGTATTCAAAATACTCTTTTCTCCTGGTCTTCTTGCTGACTCTCTTGTCAAGTATACTTTCCATCTATGGATTTTCAGCTACAAGCATTTCTTTAATCCACTGAACCTCTGTCTGTCCACTATCTTCTTTAGCTTTGTAAGGGTACAAATCTGAGATGTTGAATATCGGTGAAATTCCAACCCCATCGGGTAATTCAATCTTGTATGCATTTGCCTCAAATTTCCTTATGATCTTGCATGGTCCAATGATTTTCATTTTCAGTTTGTTATATGTTCCCCTTGGGAACCTTTCCTTTCTTAGGTGTGCAAGAATAAGATCACCAACCTCAAATTGAATTTCTCTCCTATGCTGATCTGATCTACGCTTGTACTCTTGGCTCGAGTTCTATAATCGCTCCTTCACTTGGCTATGAAGTTATTTCATTGCCTCTGCAAAATCTTCTGCACTAGCACTTCTAGTTTCATTTTGTTCTGAATATTTCAATTCAGAAACTCCCCTTGATTGTACTCCATAAACAATCTGAAATGGACTCTGCCCTGTGCCTTTGTTGTGTGAATCATTGTAAGAAAATTCCGCCTGTGGAAAAATGTGATCCCACTGACTGTGGTGTTCAGTCACTAGGCTTCTCAGTAAATCCCCCAAGCTTCTATTCACAACTTCTATCTGTCCATCCATCTGAGGATGATAAGCTAAGCTAAAAGACAAACTTGTCCCTAGCTTCTTCCATAAAGTCCTCCAGAAATGTCTGACAAATATGGTGTCTCAATCTGAAACTATACTCCTTGGTAAGCTATGAAGTCTGACAACTTCTTTGAAAAACGGGTTCGCAATGTGATTTGCATCGCTAGTTTTCTGACATGGTATAAAATGTGCCATTTTTGAAAATCTGTCTACCACCACAAAGATTGAATCGAATCCTCTTTGTGTCCTTGGAAACCCTAATATAAAATCAATGCTCACTACATCCCATGGCCTCTCTGGTATGGGTAATGCCTAATATAACCCTGTGTTCTTCCTTTTTCCCTTTGTGTGCTGACAAATTCTACACTTGTCCACAAATATTTTGACATCGGTCCTCATTCCTGGCCAAAAATATGAGCCATTTAATTTCAAGAACATTTTATCATGACCGAAATGTTCGGCCAGTCCTCCACTGTGCTTTTCTTTCAACAGATTCTCCCTCATGGAGCATTTTGGAATACATAATTGATTGTCCCTGAATAATAATCCATCATGAATCATATATTCAGTTCATTAGCTTCTGTCCCTGAGAATTTGATTCTCAGATGCTTCATACACCTCTTTGAAATCTGGATCAATTCTATACATGTCCTTGAGATTATCAAAACCTAAAGTTTTGACTCTAAACTCCTGCATCAACAAACATTTCCTACTCAAAGCATCAACAACTTTGTTAGCAGTTCCAGAAATGTGTTTAATTACAAAAGTAAAATTCTGCATGTATTCAACCCATTTTGCATGCTTTTGGTTCAATTTATCCTGCTAAGTTACAAATTGTAAGGCATGATTATCACTGTACAAAACAAACTCTTTAGGAACCAAATAGTGCCTCCACTTCTTCAGTGTTTGTATGACGGCATAAAACTCTTTGTCATATGTGGAGTACTTAACCTTTGCCTCATTCATTTTCTCACTAAAGTATGCGACTGGCCTGTTATCTTGGCTCAAGACCGCTCCAATTGCAAATCCACTAGCGTCACATTTGACCTGAAATGTCTTGTTGAAATCTGGCAACACCAAAATTGGTTGTTCAGAAATATTCCCTTTCATCAAATTGAAACTTTTCTCTACTTCTTCTGTCCTATGAAAAGATTTATGCCTTTTCTTCACCGTGTCCATCATTGGTGTGCTAATTCCACTGAAATTTCTGATAAATTTTCTGTAGAAACTAGCCAATCCATGAAAGCTTCTAACTTCAAATATACTCTTTGGCAATGGCCAATTCTTAATCACCTCCACTTTATCTGGATTCATTTTTAGCTTATTTGTAGAGATAACAAATCCCAGGTAAATGAGCTATGTCCTCATGAATGATGATTTATTCATATTTATCAGCAACTTCTCTTGCTGTAATCTTTTCATCACTGTAGCCAAATGCTTCAAGTGCTATGTTTATGTTCTACTAAAAATCAGTATATCGTCAATATATACAATGGAGAACTTTCCTATAAACTCCTTCAAGACTTCGTTCATCAACCTCATGAAAGTACTAGGTGCATTTGTTAATCCAAATGGCATAACAAGCCATTCATACAGCCCTTCATTTGTCTTGAATGATGTCTTCCATTCATCACCTTCTCTCATTTGAATTTGATGATATCCACTTTTCAAATCAATCTTTGAAAAAAAAATTGCTCCACTCAAGAAATCCATCAAATCATCCATCCTTGGCAATGGAGATCTATATCTAATGGTAATCTTGTTAATTTCCCTTGAGTCTGTACACATCCTCCAGCCTCCATCTTTCTTTGGACTGAGCACTGTTGGAACAATGCAAGGACTCAAGCTCTAACCAATCCTTTGTCCATTAAATCCTGGACATGTCTCTTGACCTCTTCATTCTCCTGTAACATCAATTTGTATGCTGCATTGTTTGGTAAACTAGCTCCAGGTATAAGATTGATGTGATTACTTATACTTCTGATAGGTGGCAACGAACGAGGTAGTTCTTCCACTACTATATCAACAAATTCTTCCAGTAGCTGCTGGATTTCCTCTAGTTGCCAAGGACAATTCAATTCAATCTTTGTGGTGGTTAAAACAATTCTAGGCTTCCTAACCACAATGAATTGTGTATCTTCTTTCTTCTTAACCTCCTTAAGAAGTTCCTTCCCACTCATGAGAATTACAATGTTGCTTACGTTTGTTTTCACTTCTTTATCCTTAATTGGAAACAACATGTGAGTTCTTCCATTCTTCTCCAGGGTGTATGTGTTCTTTCTCCCATCATGAATCACATTCCCGACATATTGCCACGGTCTACCCAGTAATAGATGACAAACATCCATGGGAATGACATCACATAGTATTTCATCCTTATATCCTCCTATTTTAATCTCAACTAAACATTGTTTAGGGACATTTACCTGATGCCCTTTTTCTAGCCATGAAACTCTGTATGGGCTTGGATGTTCAATAGTCTCCGGCTCCATCTTTTCTACCATCTCTGTGGAAATGAGATTGTCTGTGCTACCACTGTCCATGATGACCTTGCATACCCTGTCTTTGGTCTTGCAAGCAGTTCAAAAAAGTCTGTTTGTTTGGACTGGATTTTCTACCTCCTCTGGTGTTAAGAGAACTTTCCTCATCATCAGTGATATTCCACCTTTAGCATCTTCTGCCTCAAAATTACGTCCTTGTGCTTCGGCAATGTGAATCTCAGCTCCTTATTTCTTCTTATCTGGACATTCATAAGACTTATGCCCATTCTTCACACAGGTGAAGCATTTTATTTCGCCACCTCTGCCTCTTCCTCTTCCTCTGGTTCAAGGAAAAGTATTTCTATCTGCATACTGTCCTCTCTGTGAGCTTCCACCTCTCTCAGTTTGAGTTTGAGGTTTCTTCCACTCTTCTTTAGGTTTCTGATTCCTATCTTGGATAATTGTTTTGCCTCTGGCTTGACTTTTGCCTCACCCTCTCTGACCTTGCTTTCGGCTCAGCTTCTCTTCAGCCTTCAGAGCCATTTGATAAGCATCTTCCATGGTTCGGATTTTCATCATGCTCATCTCATCTTGGATGTCATATCTCAGACCATTCATATATCTGGCAACCTTTTCATCATCACTTTCACGATGAGCTTCCCTGATGTTTAGTTTGTAGAACTCTTCAGTGTACTCTTTCACTGACATCAGCTTCTATCTCAAATTTTGCATCCTCCGAAACAGAGTGATTTGATAATCCTTGGGTATGAATTTTGCCTTCATCTTCGCAACCATTCTATCCCAACTCTTGATTTTCTTCTTGCATTTGCAGCGTCTGTCAGCTTGCAGTTCATCCCACCATAATGTTGCATGCCCTTTAAGTCTTGTGACAACATGTTTAATCTTCTTGTCTTCCTCAACATCCTCATATTCAAAGTATTTATCTAGAGCTCTAATCCATTCTAGAAGCTATTCAACATCCAGGTTTCCTTCATATACTGGAATGTCCATTTTTTCTCTAGCACCTATCCTTGCAACAGCCCTGAATAGGTGTTCGTCTGTTGCATCTTCAGCTGCAACTTCTTCATTTCCAGCTTCATTTTCACTTTCATATTCGCTGATATCCCCAAAATCAACTGTGCGCCTCTGTGTTGTCTCCATGGCATCAAGCCTGGCACGTAGTTCACGCATCTCTCTTTCCCTTGTCGGATCAGGTAATTGTCTGTCTCTTCTTCTTGGAATTTCCCTTTCCTCTAGTGGGTGAGAACAACGACTTCTGTGCTTGTCTTGCACTTAAGTTGAAATGAGAACAATGGTATCCCTCCTGAGCTTTTAGAGATGACCTCTGAACCTGTCAATGCATTCCTTGTGGACGCTTCATTGCAATCCTTGCAGGAACTCTGACTCAAGAAGTGATCAAAATCTGGACCAGCGGTCAAATTTTAGCTCAAAAATCAACATTCTCGGAATTTCCCCAAATCGGACGCGAGCATATCCCTCATCATCACGAACCCAACGCAATTCATTTTGCCTCAAACAGACATCGGGAGCGAGAGATATCGCGATCTGTTCAGAAAGTCAAACAGGCAAAAAAAGGATGCTGACTGGGTAGTTCGTATAGGCTGACGTGGCAAAGTCTGTACCTACTGACGTGGTGATCGTACGATGGCATGGCATGTGATGATGTGGTAGAGTTTGGTTGGCAGTTGAGGGTGAATCAATTGACGACACGTGGCAGTTTTCTGGCAAATGATTGGGTGCCACGTGGCCCAATCATGGACTGCCACGTGGCACCCCGGTATTGGTCTATTTGGTTTTTTAATTAAAATTTTATGGAGGCCGTGGGGTTCGACTCCCAGACCTCCCCACCGTGTAAAGACTTTGCACAGTCCGAGTTACCAACGCGCCACCACATTAGTTCTTGTTATGTAACATTTTTATATACATTTAAAGTTGACTGTTATGTAATTTGGCATGGGGGGTCGGGCTGGGGCTTAGCCCCAACCCACGGTTTCGGTGGTCATACATATGCCCAGTGGTTACACATACGCGCGCGCCATATAACATGTAACCATGCCATAATATATAGTGTGTGCAGGGTTTTTTTTTAAATATGGTTAAAACGGTTTTAAGTGTTAGCACCATTTGTCAAAGCCCGTAGTTCTATGCTTTATACCATGTGCCCATGATCGAGGTGGGAAGTTGGCATGGTTGTAACTATTTGGCTCTTTTACCCTAGCGCGCGGTCACATGACCATTCACACGCCCAGGTGCCTAGGCGGTTAGGGGCTGGAGGCACCTTAACCGTCCTACGGTTTGACCCGTTGGTGTGGTTGTGCTTGGTGCTTGGTTTTCACGCTACTTATTGCATGTGAGCCAGGTTCAAACAACAAGGGTGCATTTTGTAGATGCAGAGATAGCAAGCTTGAAGGAGGAAAATGGAAGAGGCCTAACTTCTTCATCTTTTGGCCAATTGAGGTGCCGTAAAAGCCCAGCTAGGGGTTTTTGGACGTCCTGAATCCATTGGCACTATTATCAAGGCCATTTGAAGACTTCTTATGTAGGTTTTTCACCATTGAAGTTTTAGCAAGCTACAGGGAGCTTGAAGCCCTCATTGATTGAGGACATGTTTTGGTGAGCCTATGTTTGTTTTCTGAGATTGAATAATCATGTTTGGCTAATTATTATGCTTTGAACACATTGGGATAGGTTTCAAAGGCTGTTGAGGACTATTACAGGTGTTTTCACCAAAGATAAGCTCAGGGAAGCTTATGGCCACATGTAGAAGAGCTCATGCCCGGATGAGCCATGATCCGTTTTCAGAGTTTTATTAGTCATTTTTGGGGTTTTTATGTGTTCTGATCTCAATGGTACAGTCTGTTTTTCCATTGGATTTGAGTAGTAGCTTGTAAAATAACTTTTGACTAATTAATCCCAGAGAGCCAAGTCCATTGATGGAGGCTCAAGGAGATGTAGCCCAGAGGGGGGTGAACTCCATTATCATGTTGTTATTGTTGTGAGTTTGATGGTTTATTTGCTTCAAGTTGTGTTGTTGTGTATTGTTTCAAGTACATATTTAACCATATAAAAGAACAATTCCTCACACATAAACATTTACAAGAAGATGCATGAACTTAACACATAATTTTATCTTGAATATTTATACACATGAAGTAAGGTCCTGTAAAGTTTATTTTAATGAAGTAGAGGGTGCTTGCATAGCATAACAAGTCAGCCTTCTATTTTCAGATCAGGTGGTATCAGAGCATAGTTTGTTTTTCTCATGTGTTTGCCATTGATAGCTTGAGATTTAGCTATTGGTTTTTGTGCAAGTTTTGTGTTTAAGTTGGATATCTTCCAAGGATGGAGGAAGCTTCAAGCATTAATAGTTCTTATACATCTTCATTATCTAAATTCTTTGACAAAGAAGAGATTCTAACTATGAGAGATTTGATGAAAGAGATGTGTGAAGACAGAAATGTGAGAATTGCCCTTGAAGAGTAGTTGATGGCCATGAAGCAGGAGAAAGATCAACTTCTTGAAAGGTTGCAAGAGATGGAAATTCAACTCCATGAGGCAAAGGAAACCCTTACCAAGTACATGCATGAACATAAGGTATGCAATGTTATTTTATCTTCTAATTCCTCTCAAGATGAATGTTTTGGTGGTTTTGAAAATCACACAAGAGGAATAGGGTCCAAGTTGTTGTTAAAAATGGGCTATGAAGGTAGAGTTTTGGGCAAGCATGCACAAGGCATTGTTGAGTCTATTGTTGTTGAAGAGAGACCTAAGTATTGTGGTCGTGGATATGAACAAATTGATGGAGCAAATTCCAAAGTCGAGGAGACAAGGGAAAAAGTTCCAATGACAAATTTTGTTTCAAGTTCACCTCCTCAAGAAGGCTATAAAGGTGAAAGTTCAAGAACTTTTGTTGAAAGTTCAATCCCTCCAGCATGCAATGCTTGTGTTCAAGATGAATGTGAATGTGTGAAATGAAAGAGTTGTGACAGCCATGAGGACGAGAACATATTTGATGGTATTCAAAGGAGAGCTTGTAACTCTTCAGATTCACCTTCTCAAAGAGGTGATAAAGGTGAATGTTCAAGGTATAATTCCACTTATCATTCAGTTGCTTTTGATTATGTTAAGCATGATAAATTTATATGTAAAAATGGAAGAAAGAATCCATGTACATATTGTGGTTTATAT
>JASDQU010011769.1:7355-24495 GCA_032191745.1 Picea mariana
TTAGTATTGAGGTTTATAATTTGTCTCCAAAACTTCTTAGGATCCAACTTATATAGTTGTGAAAGTTGATCTTGCCTTTTATTAATATAATACTTTTTTTTCCTTTTAATCAGGGCTTTGTACGTATTGATCTTATCGAGTTTTAAGGACTCATTAGAAGCATCCCTAATGACTTTCCTAGCAATTTTAC
Organism: Picea mariana; assembly: GCA_032191745.1. Lineage (NCBI taxonomy): Eukaryota > Viridiplantae > Streptophyta > Pinopsida > Pinales > Pinaceae > Picea > Picea mariana. The sequence goes on from JASDQU010011769.1 coordinate 7,546, forward strand.
ATTCTTTATCATACCAAGGGTTGGTCATTCTATTATTCTTTTTATAGGACACCTTGAAAGAGAACTTGTCAATAGAAGTGGAAAGGTAGTTGTAAAATTATGATAGAGTTCTTCAATGTTGTCCTTATAAGTTAGGATATTTAATTTACTATTTAAATCCTTTAAGAAAAGGTCAACTTTACTTTTGTCAAAGCTCAAATTCCTTTGATTATCATAATTCTCTTCAATGGTGCTCTTGTGCATGGAAAAGTTTAGAGTTAGGGTTAAAGGTTTATGATCAGAGTCGGGCTCATGGTTATTTAAAAGGTCAAAAGTTGTTATTTGGTTGGAAACAGGGATATCAGATATCACATAATCTATGACACTACTACCTATCCCATAAATAGAAGTCATATGGTTGGAGTTTGGCCACTTAATTACTCCATTGCTAATTATTAGGTCTTGAGAGATAAATATCTTGACCAACTTAGTACCAAACAAATTCTCAATTAGGTCTTTAGATCTTCTTTTGTAGCTATTAGATAAAACAAGGTCCTCATCTAGCCACAAAAGATTTTGGTTGGAATTAGTACTTAAAAGAGTAGCTTGTTTAGTCACAGTCCTAACATTGAAGTCTCCTAGAAGGAGGATATTACCTTCATTTTTCAAAATATAAATATCTTGTTCTAAATTATTATAGGGACAATTGTTATCTAGATTGTGTTTCTTATAAAAAGTAGAATTAATAGGTGCAAAATAACAAATTGCTATATACATCTTCTTAGTATTGTTTTCTGAAATTTCTATCCAAATGTATTGATTGAGAGGGTCAATCTTATGAAGCTGAATGTGAGGAGAAATTCTCTTTCTAATAACAATCTATGCCTCCTATCCATCTACGGTGGGATTTTTTGTTCCATGCCGACCACAAGACAAATCCTTCTATGTTAGGGACCTTAGACTCCTCATGCTCCCAAGTTTCAACTAGACAAATAATATCAATATCACTTGGGATCCAAATTATCATGGGACCTTTGCACCATGGAAAGCCACAACAGTTCCAAAAAAGGATCCCAAGTGTCTGAAATTCCTATTTATTATTATCCTTTTGGTCTCTATCCCTAATAATATCTTTTCAATCTCTAGTTATTTCTCCATTTTCGTTCTTTCTTGGCTTCTTTTACCTTTTGAACTCCCTTCCTTAATTCAACTTGGTCTTTGGGAATGAGGTCTTCATTTATAAGTATTCCCGACCCTTATAAGCTTAGAGATTTACTAAGTATGCTATATTTATGGTCATTACAACTTATTTTGACACAGATCAACCTATCTTTGTGATCAATTATTTTTCCTAGACTCTTTGTTTCTATGAGGTAAGTTGTATCAATTTGTGATTTATTATTTAATTCTTCTTATACTATTGCTAGAGTATCCTCCTCTTCTTTTTTTTTTATACCAAAAATTATTAGGTTCAAGGTTCTTTTGTTACACTCATGGTCCAGTTGAATTAGCTTATTCATTTCCTCTTTGATGGGTTTGATATCCAATTTGTTTTCCATATTATTTGGGTCAAATTGTTGGTTAGTTTTTCTTCTAGCTATTTAATCCTATATCTCATATTGTGATTTTCTTCAACCTCTCCTTCTTGGGTTGATTGTTTATGTTTTTCCATTTCTTGAATCCTATCCTGTATTGTCTGCAATTCACTCCTGAACCCTAAGAATCTATCCTCAGTTTGAGTTTGAATGGTATCTTTGAAAAGTCTAATTTTTTTTATCAATCATTGCCTCTAGCTCTATTTGGAGTTTTATGTCTCTTTCTTCACTCATTTTTTCTAATGATTCTAACTCTATTTGGATTTTTTATAATGATTCTAACTCTAATGATTCTCTCCTTTTTTCTACTGATTCCATATAATCATAAAGGGATCAGGTTTTCAGCTTGAATTTGGCGGTCGATTGTTGTTGCAGTCTGGACATGTGATCTATTCATACTTCACAATCGAAACTCAATAGACTACATTTTATTTTGTCTCTATTAGAATGCAGGAAGACTCCATTTAGAAAACTATGATATTAAGACATAATGTATCAATAATGGATTTGTTTATAAAACTATGATATTAAGGCTTAATGCGTCAACAATGCTGGGAGATGCCTACGAACCAACCAGGAAGTTAAAAAATACATTTTGTAGGTAGAGAAATGCATGAGATAGAATAGATTAAAGGGGATAGAGTCAAGGTGCCTTCAACCCTTCTTGTTACTCAATAATCTATTTGAATCTTGTCGATCTTGAAATTAAATGTCAACCTGAATGATGTAATTCAAGCCTACGAAGGATTTGGCCGTAATGTTCAAAGGTAAACACAAAGGAAATTTCAACTTGTTTTAATCAAAGGTAAACACAACAAGATGAAAATTAGGGAAACCAAATATTGAGCTTGAATTCAACCAATTCTATGCATGTCTCGATTTCTATTACAAATTCAATATCCTACAAATGAGATGAAGACTAAATAATGCTTGTGCCTTTTCGGTCTAGTTTAAGCTACAACTACATATTTGAACTAAAAAATGAAACACAATATTTGCTTACCTGTTTTCACTGTCGATTGATGCTATTGTTTCCTTCTTCCAAGTGTGTGATTGATGATGCTCCTCTCTACTATGCTTCCTTTGTCCAATGATGCCTTCATTCACTGTGAGTCCACTTCTCTCGCTAGATATGAAAAGCAAATAAATTTTCAAGGGGTTGTTTACATAAATCTGAAATAAAAAATCCTCGGGAATGCTAAAGGTAAAAATGGGATGCATACTGAGAAAGCGGGCACAATTGGTGGGCACAGGTGGTAGGCACAAATTTGCACGAAGTAAAAATGCCCCATTAATTTTCCCTGATAATTTAATATCATGTCTTGCAACTAACATGTGGTAAGGGTTGGATGACACCGCAAAGGATCCACAAAGAAAAAATGTCTCATTAATTTCCTCGCGCAATTGACATCTAGAAAGGGATCCATGAATTTAATTTAAAATGCCCCATTATTACCCCATTAATTTAATAACATAATGTACAATTGACATTTGGGTAAAGGCTAGATGACACCACACAACTGGTCAGGCCTGGTTCCACTTACCCAACTCATCCCACTCACCATCTAACTGACATCTAGTAAGGGAAGTGAGAATGAAACCAGTAAAAAAATATAAATAAGAAAACACAAATACGGTAAAAAAACTAAATCACAGTAAAAAACATAAAAACCAAAGAAAAGTAAAAAATATAAACACAGTAAAATAACTAAATAACCTTAATTACCCAATTTAATGATGAACCTGCATGTTTTGTCATGCAAGGAAGTTAATGTTCCAAATCTCAACCTTTCATTTAATGTGTGAACAAAGAATATTCTAAGCAAATTAAATCATGGCCATTAAAATCCCCTTTGTAATTAAAAGACCATTAAATCTAGCCATTTTCAATAGGTGTATGCCTATCGGCGTAATTATGTTCTAATAAGAATATAAATAAAAATATATAATACAATGAAATACATTTTATGTTCTAATAAGAATATAAATAAAAATATATAATATAGTGAAATATATTTTTGATTCTATATTACTATTTAAAATACATCAAAGATAATTTTTAATAAAATAAATTTGACTTAATTATTTTGGTTATATTAATATTACTTATCATATATTATTATGATAAGTAATATTATTAAAATGAAAATGTTGATATTATTATGGTTAATTAGGGTTGACTATGTTTAATCATATTTGACTTTGGTTGACCATGGTCTATCATAGTGACTTTTTTTGACTATTCAATTTTCTTGACTATGTTTGACTATAGTTGAATTAGGTTGAATTTGGTTACCCATAGTTGAATATAGTTGACCATGGTTGGTTGTGGTTGACCATGGTTGACTATGGTTGAACATGGTTAATGATTTTTTTACTATGATTAACCATAATTGACTATGGTTGACCATGGTTGATGATGGTTTACTATGGTTGCACATTATTGACCACAAGTGACAATAATTAACCATGATTAACCATGGTTGACCATGGTTTACTATGATTGACCATGTTTGACTATGGTTGACTATATTTGACCATGTTTCATGATGGTTGACTATGGATGAAGATGTTTGAGCATGTTGGACAATGGTTGACTATGGTTCACCATGTTTGAAAAAGGTTAATGATGGTTTGACCATGGTCGATTATGTTTGAMTATCGTTAACCATGGTTGACCACATTTGGCTATGGATGACTATGATMAACCATGTTTGAGCATGGTTGAAGAAGGGTGATTATGGATGATTATGGTTGAATTTGGTGAACATTTTTTTATTATAATTAACTTTGGTTGATCATTGTTGGCTTTGGTTGACCATGTTTGAATATGGTTAATTACAATTGACTATAGTAGACTATGGTTGAGCATGTTTGAAGGCCATCCTTAACTTGATTGACTTTTGTTGACTATAAAMTTTCATTGACTAAGTTTGAATATAGTTAAATTTGGTTAACTATGGTTGACCTTGGTTGACTATAATTGACTATTTTACTATGGTTGAGTGTGGTTTACCATTTTAACTATGGTTGAGTTTGGTTGACTATTGTTGACCTTGGTTAGCCATGGTTGATTATAATTGACTTTTCTTAACCATGTTTTCTTATAGTTGACCATGGTTTACTATGTTTGGTTTGAATATGATTAATGATGGTTTGACCATGGTTGATTATGTTTGAACATCATTAACCATGGTTGTCCACATTTGATTATAGTTGACTATGATTGACCATGTTTGAATTTGGTTGAATGTGGTTGACTATGGTTGAATTGTTACATTCCTTAATGATTCTGTTGCATCATAGAGTTCATCGAGGGTTGACCATATTTGACTATGACTAATTATGGTTGTCCATGTTCTACTATGGTTAACCATGTTTGTCTATGGTTAATTATCGATGATCATGTTCACTATGGATGAACATGGTTGACTTTGGTTAAGGATGGTTAGAAATGGTTGACTATGATTGATAATGGTTGATTAATGTTAACTGTAGTAGAGGATGTAGATATGGTTTGACCATGGTTAACTATGGTTGATAAAAATTAGCTAAGGTTGATCACGTTTCACTATGGTTAACAATGGTTGAAGAGGTTATCTTTAACGTTCATTCACATTGCGACATTCATAAAGGAATATGTCGCATTATCACATTAAGAGGTTATATCTATTGTGATTTTCATCTTGGTTGACTTATGTTGATTTGTTATGTTCCTCACTAGTTATGTCATATTGCAATGTTCATCATGATTGTGTCGCAAAATGAGATTCCTTAAGGGTTGTGTTGGATTGTGACTTTACTCAATAATTATGACACATTGAGACATCATCTTGGTTGACTTTGTTGAATGTTTACATTCCTTAATGTTTATGTGGCATTGTGATGTTCATCAATGGTTATGTGGCATTGAATTTGGTTCACTTTAGCAGGCCATGGTTGATTGTGTTTGACCATGGTTGATTATGGTTGACTATGTGTAATGTTCCAACTAATTTTTTTTGGATTTTTCTTGGTTTATGGTTTGGACAATTTTGTCAAACGTGTTTGCATATGATATTCCACATCAAATTCAAATACTTTAACTTACTGCTGATAATTATAACAATTAAAAAAGAAACTCATATAACCACAATAGTCATATCTTTATATCAACATAACACATGAAATCCTTTAACTAATATGATAGTGAATACAATGGAACTTGATATTGATATTTTTGTAGGTAGCTTGAGAAATACAATGAAGAATGCTTCTAGTAGATGAAGATAATGTACAACGATCATATAATTGGGAAGAAAATAATCTTTAGGAATGGTAAGTGTGTTCACATTAACAACCAAAGCTCCCACATAAGCGGTCGACTTTCCCAAGGAAAATTCGCCTAGATTTTGGAAATAACTCAACCACACCACTTGGCTCGGATTCCCATAGTAACTCAGCCAAAAAAGGTTAAGAAATCGGCCCAAGAATGAGTTTTACCCACCACAGAGAGGAAACAAAGTCTTTGGATAACAAACAACTCGTCCCATAGTAAAAGTTGGCAACAACTATAGAAGAGGCACTTCTCTTGCATAAAATTTTCCCCCATTGAAGGATTTCAGCCCACTAAATAGGATTTTGATCCCCAAGAAACAATACATCTCCACCACAGGAAAATACCGTTGTCTCACACTCAAATATGCACTCAACAACCAAGGATTGCAACCAAAAAGAGGAGACTCGACCCTCACAAAGATTTCTCATCCTTCACACTCAAAATTTTGAGTCCACAATATTAACTCGCCCTTCCTTCCTCCAACTCATCCTCACAAAGAGAGATTCAACCCCAAACACCACAAGCTTTCCGACACAATAAAAATATGCTAAAAAATGAATATATCACTGCCAAAAGAGAAATACTCAGCCACCACACAACAAAATTAAGAAATTCATATGATATCTTCTCAATGACCAACTAGGGTGGATAATCTCACCACCAAAACCAATCTCATAAGCTCTCTAGTTTTTTTTTTCTTAAGGGCTAAAGCCACAAAGAGATCTCTCAACTCAATTTTAGAAATCAAAAAGTGAATAATGAGAGAGGGAACCCCTCATTTCCCATTTTATTCTCTCATTGACCCTTTTTCGCCATTTTTACCCTTTTAATAAGTTAAGTGAATTTTCATTATCTCAATAGTCACTTAGGGGCCTTTTTATTAATTTACTCAATGTCACTTTTTAAAGGGTTACTTTTCCACCTTGTGACATTAAATAATTACTTAATTCCCCTTTTTCCCCTGACTGTAGCCTACGAGAATCACTTAATCTATTCCATCAATCTCCCAGAGAGCTCATTTGGAACGGGACTTTACATTCCTCCCTTCCCAAGATTGTTTGTCCTCAAGCAACTGCAAATTTGGATGTTGCAAGATATGATCACTTTCACATGTGGCATCCTCTACTGGAAACTATCTCCATCTGATGAGGTACTCTTGGATCACCCTGTTTTGTAATTTCTCCTCCCAGACGTCAAATACCTCCTCAGGAACCAATACTAGATGTCCCTCCTCATTTAATGATGGTAACTATGTCGACGTAGTGACCTGTTGTCCCAATGCCTTTTGAGGCACAAAGCATGAAACACATTGTGTGTCACCTACGACAAATCCATTTCATAAGCCACGTCACCAATCCTTTGAAGGTCCATAAAAACATGGATTAGGATTTTTTGCACCACTTTTCTTCAGTGAAGATTTCATGTATGGTTATAGCCTTAGGAATACCAAGTCTCCCAATTAAAAGGTGCATTTGACCATGTGCCTATCAACATAAATATTTTGTTGGTTTTGGGCCATCTGTAGATTGTCCTTGAGAGTTTTGAGTATGTCCTAGCTCTCCTGGACCCAGTACTTAGCTTTGGAAGCCCCGCTATCTCCAAATTCCAAGTCAACAAAAGAAGGAGCATCATAACCATATAATTCTTAGAATGGTTTCATACTGATGGACATGTGATAAGTGGTGTTATAGCAGTGTTCCCCCAAATGCAACCACTTCACCCATGCCTTCTGCTGCCCAAACACGTAGTTACATAAACACCCTTCAAGCCACTTGTTCATAATCTATGTCTATCTGTTTGTTTGAGGGTGGTAACTATTGTTGGAGTCAACTTTGTGCCAACCAACCTGAGCAACTCCTGTCAAAATGCACTAAGGTTCTTGTTGTCCCTCTCACTAGAAATATACCTCAACAACCCATGGAGTCTGAATACCTCTCTAAAGAATAACTTCACTACTTATGATGCCTTGTATTCAAGGGATATGGAAAATAAATGTGAAAATTTGATCAATCTATCGACCACCACATATATGCGATCTCTTCCCTATACCCTCGATAAACATATGATGAAATCCATAGATATGCTTTCCCACTTCTTCTTTGAGATGGGAAACGACTGTAGTAATCCAACAAGATGGGTTTGCTCTGAATTATTCTAATGACAAGTCACACACTCTCTCACATGCCTCAATACATTGTCTTTGAGGCCCTTCCAAGTGAAACTCTCCCTAATCTACCTGTAAGTTTTAAAGTATCTTGGATTCCATGCCAATGGTGCATCATGCATAGCCTCCATGGTTTTTTACTTTAATGTATATTCTGAGACTAAGTATATACTATATTTGTAGTATATGATGTCATCCACCACTTTGCACCTATGGTCCTATACACCATGGTCCATCAAATCACAAGAAAATTTGTTCTTGGAATACTCCACCAAGAGATGGGGTTTCCGATTGGTTGAAATCTCTACAAGTGAGCATATCTATGGTTTCCTAGAGAGAGCATTAACAATTTTATTTTTCTTCCCTTTTACATACTCATTGTAGAAATCATATGCCAACATTTTTCTAACCCATTTATGTTGCCTTTCATTTAAGTCCCTTTTCCCCAAAAAGTGCCTCAAGTTGTTGTGGTTCGTCTTAACCACAAATTTCCACCTACCAAGTATTGTCTAAACTTTGTTAAGGCATGCATGATGGTGAGCGTTTCCTTGTCATAGATGGAGTTGATCTCTTTGAATCTATGAGATTTCTTCTCTCATATGCTATCGGATGCCTCTGCTGCATCAAGACTGCTCCTATCCCCTCACCCAATGCATCACACTCAAGCACAAAGGGTTGAGTGAAATCAAGAAGTGCTAACACCAGGCAAGTGCTCATCACTTCCTTCATATTTTCAATTGTCCTATGAGCCTCCTCTGTCCAACTAAACTCTCCTTTCTTTGTGAGGTATGTGAGTGGTGCAGCCAACCATGAAAACTCCTTCACAAACCACATGTAGTAGTTGCAAATTCCAAAGAAGCCTCACAGATGTGTGATATTTTTGGGTGGTGGAAAATCTAATATAGCTTGTATCTTATCCCTATGCACCCACACTCCCCGTGCATTGACCACATGTCCCAAGTATAGGATCTCTATCATGCCAAAATCACACTTTGACTCTTTGGCATATAGTTACTGTTCCTCCATAATGCTCATGATCTCCTCCAAACGTGCCAAGTTTTCCTCCCATGTCCGGCTATATATCAGAATATCATCAAAGAATACTAATAAAAAATTCCTTAGCTGATTCTTGAATATATGGTTCATGCAGGAATGAAAGGTGGTTGGTGCATTGGTCAACCCAAATGGCATGACAAAAAACTCATAATGGCCATAATGACATCGTAAAATATTTTTGGGAATATCTTTCTCTCTAACTCTGATCTAATGGTATCTCGATGAAAGATCAATCTTCGAAAAATATACTTCTTGGTGAAAATCATCCAGAAGCTCATCGATCCTAGGTATATGTTACATATTCTTGATTGTCTTTTTATTCAGTTCCCTGTAGTCAATGAATATCCACATTGTCTCGTACTTCTTCTTTACCAACACTACAGAAGAAAGGAATGGAATAGAGCTCGACCTGATATGCCCCATATCCAACAACTCCTTAATGGACTTTTCAATTTTGTTCTTGAATTTTTTCAGATGTCTATAGGGAGTGGTGATCACATGTTTGGATCCCTCTTCTAATTCAATAGTGTGATCAAATCCTTTGTCAGGTGGTCTCCTTGAATGTATCTACCCAAATACTCAACCATATCTACTCAATAGTGTCTGTATGTCTATATGATATCGATGGCTACTGCCTAAAGGTTTCTCAGTAGTGATCAAACACTACATTGCATAAGCGACATCCCCATGTCTAAAAATACCCTCCATCCATTTAGCTGAGACGATCCTGGGAGCATCATTTGACATGCCTCTCAAGACCATCTTCCTACCATCCATTGCTTTGAACTCCATCTCCATGGGTAGGTAGTCAAATGAATGTTTTCCTATGGAAACAATCCATTGGACACCCAATACGACATTGGTGTCTTGTAGCTCAACTACATAGAAGTCATCAGTCACTGTGTAATTGCCCAATTCTAAGCATAATTGTGGAATCTTCTGTGTGCAAGGTATAATGCACCCACCAATTAATGCTACATCAAATCCCTCAAAATCCATCGTAGGAATGCCCCTCTTAGCCACCAAGGTTGAATCAATGAAATTGTGGGTTTCCCCACCATCAATTAGTAATGTGACCCTTGACCTTGTACTACACCCCAGATCCTAAAGGTGTGAAATCTGGGGACACTCGATAGAGTGGCGATAGCTCCACTCTTAACCTCCTCATGTGGTTTCTCCTCAACTAATCCGTCCTCCTCATTATCCTATTCCTTCTTTTCTTCTTCCTCCTCCTAACTATCTAAGAGAACCTCTATATAATATTCCTTGTCCTTGCCCATACACCTATTCCTAGGTTCCCAAGGGTCCTTGCAATTGAATCAAAGATTCTTTCTTCTCAAATCATTACGATTTGCCTCATATAACTTCTCCTTACTTGTTCCTTCTTTTTGAAACGACATATTGTCTTTATTTTTCTAAAGAATGAAAGGTTTGGAGAAAGTTTTTTTCTTCTAGATTGCATCCTCCATGTCCCATGTCCTGATAATGGCATCCTGAAGAATCTCGAGCTTGAAGGATTTTACCCAACCACATAGTGGCTCAGATAAACCCTCCACGAACAACATCACCAACCTCTACTCAGATGTATCATTCACTGTGACTACAATTCTCTGAAATTCGATGATGTAAGCATATGATGTCCCAATCTGTTTTAGTTGTGCCAACTCCCTAAAGTGTATATCCATATCCTTTTTGTCAAACCTATGGATCAAATTCTATTTGAAGTCCATATAAGAGGTGACGCTGACATGTCCCAGAGTGACCAATCCATGGTACCACCACTCATGGGCCTCCCCATCCAAATGTAAGGTAGTGAATTTAATAACTTTTTCCTCTGACATGGTGTTAATATGGAAGTAGGTGCCCAACTTTTGAACCTAAGCTCTAGTCGTGGATTTGCTTGAACCATCAAAAGAGGGAATGGTGAGCTTCCCAATATTCCTCATAGGATAAATTTTATGTTGACCCCTATTGACCTCCCTTGGCCTACTCTTGTACTTGATATTGCAGTAGTCCTCTAGTGACATGGCTGCATGGAAATCCTCTCCCATAGCGTGATACTCCCTCAAATAATCATCAAAGGTCTAAGCCTGAACTTGCTACCCTTGATTCCTTGTTTGTTGATTTCCCAAGAATTGAGGCATAAGGGACTTGGGAATTATTCTACCAATGGTCCTAGTGCCAACTTGTGTGGGAACATGATTGTTTCTATCCTCTTCATGGTTTCCATTATTCCCATTGGGATCCCTTGCACCATTGTTGCCCCTGTTGTGTCCATTAGTTCCTCTATTACCATTTTTACCCCCTTGGTTTTGGTTTTCTTGGTTACTAGTGATGAACTATGTCAAAATTTGTGCCAATTGTTGCTTTCCATTGGCTATACCTTCTAGAATTTTCAAATCTCTATCTTCATTACTACCCCCCTTGACTTCTTCTTATTCTTCCTCTGATTGGTGTTCTTCTACTATTTCTTCATGGTTGAATATTATTTCTACCCCTCGCTGCCTCCTACTTCTATAGGTGATATACCTTTCTTCGTCTCCTTGATTCATGAATCACTAGACCCCCTCAAGCTGGCATGACTGAGGCTCTAATACCAATGTAATGTTCTGACTAATTTTTTTTGGATTTTTCTTGGTTTATGGTTTGGACAATTTTTTCAAATGGTTTTGCATATGATATTACAAAACAAATTCAAATAATTTAACTTACCGTTGATAATTATAACAATTAAAAAATGAAACTCTGATAACCACAATAGTCATATCTTTATATTGGTAGAACACATGAAATATATTAACTAATATAAAAGTGAATACAATGGAACTTGATATTGATATTGCTGTAGGTAGCTTGAGAAATACAATGAAGAATGATTCCAGTAGATGAGGATACTGTACAATGATCATATAGTTGGGAAGACAATCATCTTTAGCAACAATAAGTATGTCCACATCAACAACCAAATCTCCCACATTATTGGTCAACTTTCCCAAGGAAAACTCGCCAAGATTTTGGAAATAACTTAGCCATGCCACTTGGCTCAGATTCCCACAATAACTTAGCCACAAAAGGTTAAGAAATCATCCCAAGAATGATTTTTCCTCACAACAGAGAGGAAACAAAGTCTCCAACCAACAAACAATTCGTCCCACAGTAAAATTTAGCAATAACTAGAAAATAGGTGCTTCTCATGCATAAACTCCGCCCCCAATGAAGGATTTCAACCCACTCACAAGGATTTCGATCCTCAAGAAAAAATACACCTCCACTGTAGGGAAATACCCTTGTCTCACACTCAAATATGCACCCAAAAACCAAGGATTTCACCTAGAATGAGGAGACTCAACCCCCACAAAGATTTCTCAGCCTACACACTCAGAAATTCTAGTCCACAGTATCAACTCACCCTTCCTTCCTCCAACTTGTCCTCACAAGCTCCGCCACCACAAGAAAACTCTGCTACAAAATGAAATTTTCGTTGCCAAAAGACAAATACTCAGCCACCATAAAGTACACTAAATAAATTTGGATGATCTCTTCTCAATGACTAGCTAGGGTGGATAGTCTCACCACCGAAACCAATCTCATAAACTCTCTAGGGTTTTTTCATCCCAAGAGCTAAAGCCACAAAGAGCTCTTTCAACTCAATTTTAGAAATTAAAAAGTGAATAATGAGAGAGGGCACCCCTCATTTCCCCTTTTATTCCTTCATTGACCCCTTTTCACTAATTTTTCCCTTTTAATAAGTTTGCGACTTTTCATTATCTTAATAGTCACCTAGGCACCTTTTTATTAATTTACTCAATGCCACTTTTTAAAGGGTTACTTTTCTGCCTTGTGACATTAAATAATTACTTAATTCCCTTTTTTCCTATTACTATAGCCTACATGAATCGCTTAGGCTATTCCGTCAATCTTCCAGAGAGCTCATTTGGAAAGTGCCAATACACTATGTTTGACCATGGTTGATTATGGTTGAATATGGTTGAACATGGTTGATTGTTATTGACAATGTTTAACCATAGTTGGCTATGGTTGGCCATGTGTGAACATGGAGGACTATGATTTGACATGGGAGGACTATGGTTTGACATGGTTGACCATCGTTAACCATGTTTGAAAATGATTAACCGTGTTTTAATATGGTTCACCATGTTTGACTATGGTTAATGATGGTTAGCTATGTGAGACCATGTTTAACCATGGTTGAGTATGGTTGACCATCTTTGACCATGGGTGATTATGTTTGACAATGGTTGACTATGATTCACCATGTTTGACTATGGATAAAGATGTTTTGACCATGGTTGATTATGTTTGACCATTGTTAACCATGGTTGGCCACACTTGACTATGGTTGGCTATGATTGAACATGTTTAACTATGGTTGACTATGATTGAAAATGTTTAACTATTGTTGACTATGATTGGACATGTTTAACTATGGTTGACCATGGTTGACTATGGTTAGCAATGTTTAATAAGCATGCATATTATTGTTAATGACTATAATTGACCATGGTTGACTGTGAATGACTATGTTTGAGCATGCTTGACTATGGTTGGACATGGTTGACCATGGTTAATCATGTTTGACTATGATGACCATGGTTAACTCTGGTTGGCCATGTCTGACCATGGTTGGACATGGTTGACCATGTTTGATTGCAATTAACCTTGGTGCCTATGGCTGACCATGTTTAACCATGGTTTACTATGGTTGACCATGTTTAACCATGGTTTACTATGGTTGACCATGTTTGACTATGGTTAATGATGGTTGACCATGTTAGACCATGTTTAACCATGGTTGAATATGGTTTACAATTTTTGACCATGGTTGATTATGTATGATAATGGTTGACTATGGTTCACCATGTTTGAATATTGTTAATGATGGTTTAACCATGATTTATTATGTTTGACCATCATTAAATATGGATGACCACATTTGACTATGCTTCATTACGATGGATCATGTTTGATTGTGGTTGAATATGGTTGACCATGTTTGAATGTGGTTTACTATGGTTGAATTATGACATTCCTTAATGGTTATGTTGCATCATAGCCTTCATCAAGAGTTTACTGTGTTTGAGTATGGTTAATTATGGTTGACCATGGAACTATGGTTGAAAATGGTTGACTTTAGTTAAGAATGGTTGGCAATGATTGATTAATGTTAACTATAATAGATGATGCATATATGGTTTGACCATGGTTAACTATGGTTGACCCAAAGTGATTGAGGTGTGACCATGATTAATTATGGTTGACCAAAATTAATGTTCATCAAGAATCGTGTCACAATATGATGCTCCTTAGGGGTTATGTTGGATTGTGACTTTACTCAATAATTAAGTCACCATGAGACATTCATTTTGGTTCACTTTGTTGAATTTCTATGTTCCTTAATATTTATGTGGCATTGTCACATTCATCAAGGGTTATGTCAGTGGGCCATGGTTGATTATGGTTGACTAGTTTTAACTATGGTTAACCATGGTTGATTATAGTTGACCATGTTTGTCTATGGTTAACCACTTTTGACCATAATTAAGCATGTTTGACTATGATTAACCATTATTGACTATAGTTGACAATGTTTGACCATTGTTAACCATGTTTGAAAATTCAATCACATTGTGACATGAAGAGGTTGACTTAAATATTATTGTTTTATATGGTTGACCATATTTGACTATGGTTGACTGTGGTTACATATGGTTACCATGATGTTCATAAGAAGTTGTATAGTAAGAATAATTTATTAAATAAAAAATAATAAAATATTTGAATCAAAACATTAACATTGATAAAAAGAAAAATAATTAAATAAATATATTACGACAAATTATATAATTTAGAAGAAACTATAAATTATATGCACTACAAAGTAATGATTTTCTTAAATTCAATTTTGTAAATGTAATATGTTAATAATTATTTGTATTTTTATTTGAAAAATTATTCATTTAATTACATTTTTCTTATTCATTAATTTTAGAAAATATTCTGCCCATATGGGGTGTCAAGGACACAATCAAAGCGCCGGTGGGTCCCCGACCCCCCCACCCACCTGGCCTCCAAATCCATGGACATCTTCCAGCTGCCTCCGTCATCCACCTTGCCTCCTCATATAGTTTAATACCCCCTGCCGCTGTCTCTTTCTTGCACTCGAGTGCCCTTGTCCTAGCTCTCACATCATGATTCTACACACTACTTACTAGTCCAATCCTCCTGTCCTTCGCATGCGATATGGGAAGGTGGTGAAGCCGCTGAGTTTTATGGAAGATATGAACCATATCTACGTTAATCATGGGATCATCCTTCACTCATGGGCCCTAGCATTTGGTGGCTATGTTATCTGCATCCCTCTTTGGTTGCATTACTACTTTTCTTTGGCTATTTGTCTCTCCTATTCCTTGTTTCCCTCCACAACTTCCCTTCTGCACCCTGAGGTGGGCACTTCCTCCCCATTCTCTCTCTTGAGTCTTACACTCCGGTTCCCCAATTCCTTTAATATGGCTCGGGGTAGCTCTCCCAGTCGAGGCCGCAGGGGCACCTCACGCAGACCCAAAACTCGGTCGTGATTTCGACTGGTGGACGCAGCTGAAAATTCAGCGGATACCTATCGCTCAGTCACCCCTTCAAAAATTCAGTCGAAAATGGACTTGGTGGAGGCTGATGTTCGTTTCTAAGGAAGTTCATATCAAATGACGAGGTGAAGGAGACCACAAGCTTATGGGTTCCTGATACTGGTTCTCTCAGTGGGCAGTCCTTGCAGTACCTGAAAACTATGGACATCTATTGACACCTGAAGACTCTGATGGGAAGAGTTCTTTTGGACCACCATGAAGCCCGCCAAAACGTCCTCCTACTACTTGACGACGTGGAACTCTAGATCACGTTGATCGACCACAAGTTGAACCTGATCGCTAATAAGATGGCTGACATGGACTTGTCCAATATGGACTATGCTCAGCCCCAAGTCCTAGCGGCTGCAAACATAAACATTAACTAATTTTTTTATGCTGTTCCTTCTGTGGTTTTTGTTCAATTACCAGAGAGGTTTGGGTTTACGACCTTTGTTTAATAGATTAATAAGGACAACAATACTCACATAGGAACTAGGAGTTATTCCTGTTTTAGTTTATCAGTTATAGATATTAGACATACCAAACATTTGCTGAATGACAATGTTATGTTTTGCTGTTGGTTTGGTTTCCCTGCGGGCAGGCCAACAACAAAATTTTTCTGTACAATCTCCATTATCAGTAATACAAAGATTCTGAATTATAAAAAAAGAAAAATTAAAAAATATTAAAAAAACAATATCAATAATTTCAATCCAAAAACATAAAATTAATAATTAATTTTGATATAAGAATATTTGATAATAACAAAATCTTAAATTAAATTTAATACCTAAACCCATATCTTTAAATTTTAAATAATTTTTTTTAAAGAATCAATAAAACATCAAAGTATTAAAGAATCGATAAAACATGTTGATGTATGTACTATTGTATGTTCATTAATGATTAAAAAAACAAATCCCTTTTTTTAAATAGTAAATTTAAGTATATATACTAAGAGAACTATGATAACGGGTTATTATTGAAATTTAGAAAATACCACATGAAGTTGTATAGTTAAGATCATTGATTAAAAATGATAGAAAATTTGATTCAAAACAATAGAATGGATGAAAAACAAAATAAATATATTATAACAAATTATATAGTTTGGAAGAAAGTATAAAATATTCATTACAAGATGATTCTTATTCTATAATAATTGAAATAATGATTTTCTTCAATTTAATTATATAT
>JASDQU010011769.1:32585-44899 GCA_032191745.1 Picea mariana
TGGCTTCTGGATCTGTTTTCAGATCAGTCGGGATAAACTTCTCCAAAGATCCTGACATGCCCGTACCTCTCGGAGTGGAGCGAGGAGAATTAGATATGTTTTGCTTTAATTTTTTTTTTTTTAAATTTTTATTTCTTTTATATAGATCATTTTTTATGTGTACCATAGCACTTGAAAACTATGTATTTTTTATGTATAGATGTCGGACCAGTGCGTTTAGTTAATTTTGTGTGGAGAAGGCATTGTCCACGACCAAAGGCAGCAGTAGCAGCCGCTGGACTAGCAGCAACAATGGGTGTACCTCCAGCCGGAGAGGCTAAGAGAGTTTTGAGAAGAGTGGAGCGGAACCTGTCCGCACTCACTCGTACTGTGCCTATGGATGAGATCAAGGATCTCTCGCCATCTATGCAGCCTCATGTTGTTGGGGTGCCATGGACCTGGGTCCAACTATTTCGGCATTTGGAAAACACTGTAGTCCACTATGGCAGGGGAAACTGGCCTCGTGCTTAGCTTAGGGTGGACCATTTTATTTTTTATTTTTTATTTTTTTGTTTTTTCTGAGGGCACTCTTTGTATATTTTTGAGGGAATGAGGCCCACGTTATATACTAGACTCATTATTTTTTGAGGCACTTGTGCCCACCTATGTCCTCTGATACTTTCAATATATATATATATATATATATACACACACACACATCTTTTTATGTCTTATGGGTTATATTTATTTACAAATGTATTTACATGTGTATGTGTGTTCTTTTTCTTTACATGTGTGCAATATGCCAATCTAATACTTGATTAGCTAGAGTATCTGTCATTTGATTCAATCTCCTAGGAACATGGATATACGTAATGTAATCAAAACAACGTTCTAAGAGACATACCCTAAGGAGTCGTCGATGTAGAGTAGGATCGTAAACGCGGTAAACCACATTTAACTAGGACACAACTAATTGTGCATCTAGGTAGACCCAGAGGTAAGAGATACCATGTGACAAGGAGTCACAAAGAAACTCTATTATTGCACTGTATTTGGTGACATTGTTTGTGGCATCACCTAAAAAGATACCTCCAGAAGATAAAAATTGGCCTTGAGGTGTGAAAATCACCCAAGATGCAGAAGAAAACCTCCGAGTGTGTCGGATAGCACCGTCCGCAAATCCAATGAACATGTTCGATTCACTTGACATGTGCCACAGTGAAAATATGACATCAAAACGAAACATCTATAAAACCAAAAATACAAAAAATAAAAATGTATAAGAACTATACATATGTACAAGAATTCACCCAGGGCAACCCACCTACGAGTAATACTTCTTGAGGTAGAGTTATTTTCTAGGCTTCGCTAAAGATTTCCCTTTAAAGTCAACCAGACGATAAGCACCTTTCTTTAAAAAATCCTTCACGATGAACGGTCCAAACCACATGGGTTTGAAATTGCCTGCCCCCAGGGGATCCTTATCTTGGTCATAGACTAGGACAAGGTCGCCTTCGGAAAAAATCTGAGGATGAACAGATAGATCATACTGACACTTGACTCTTTTCTTGTTAGCCTCGTTAGCCAAGGCTGCATCACGTCATTGCTCATCGGGCTTCTTGAGATATAATAAGCATTCCTCAAGCCGTGAAATGTCTGGAAATAACTGTACTGCCAACTTAAGGGATGGAATCTGGCATTCTATAGGCAACACTGCTTCCAACCCGTAAACAAGTTGAAAAGGTGATAAACTAGTGGTAGTCTTTACAGAAATTCGGTAGGCCCACAATGCCTAGTATAACATCAAATGCCAATTTGATTTGGCCGAATTGATCATTCAATGTAGAATGGTCTTGAGTGACTTATTCATAGCTTCCACATGACCATTCGCTTGTGGGTAATAAGGTGATAAGTGTTCTTACCTCAACCCAAGCTTTGATGTTAATTCAGACATCATTTTTTTCTGAAAGTGACTTCCATGGTCAGTGACAATCTCCTTTGGGACATCAAACCTTGATATTATCTGATTAAACAAGAAGAGAGTTGCTGTCTCTCCATCATGCTTGAACGTTGGCATAGCCTCGACCCACTTGGTGAAGTAGTCTACTGCTATGATGATATAACGATGCCCCCTGGCTGAGGGGGGGTGGCATGTAGTATAATCAATCCCCCACTTGGTGAAGGGGCCAACTGTGAGGACGAGAAACATGGGAGTAGGATGTGCCCTAATCTTCTATGAGAAGATATAACATGGGTGGCACTTCTTGACTGATTCAATGCAATATTTGATTAACGTTGGCTAATAGTAACCAGATCATAGAATATTTTCGGCTGTTGCCAACCCAGACAAATCACCACCACATGCTCTAGTGTAGCAGTCGTTAAGAACAAGTTTTTCTCCTTCATGGGTGAGACATCGATGACGGATGCAATCTATACCTCGACGATACAAAGTGTCTTCGAGAATAAGATAGTTGTTTTCCTGATGGCGTATACATTGACGCTCGTCACGAGAAGCAGAAGTGGGGCACTTCAAAGTATGGATATAGACTAGTATATCTCCATACCAGGGATCCAAAGATGCGATAAAAAACATATCTCCTTTTATAGGCGACTCTTCGGGTATAACATCACCTGAATCGACCGGAAGTTCCAAAATGAGTTCTGCAAAGACCAACGACTTTTTGGATTTTTCCGAAACAAAATCCAAGTCAAATTCCTGGAGGATAACTATCCATCTATAGATATTTTCGTCGATTATGCGTCGTGTCAACACATATTGGAATGCAATCATAATGGCAATGAAAGTGGTCTTGTGAAACATGATATAGTGACGGAACCATTGGATAACATGAACTGCTACCAACGCAAGTTTCTCAACATGGGAGTAGTTGAGTTCTGGTCCAACCAGACCTTGGCTCAAGTATTAAATCACGTGCTCTTCAAGAAAATTGTCCTCTTGAACCAACACCATGCCGATGGTCGAATCTTCAGCAGCCAAATACAACAAGAAATATTTATTATAATTGGGTGGCCAAAGCAAGGGGGTAGATGTGAGGGCGCATTTCAACACTTTGAAAGAGAGATGAGCAGCTTCATCCCAATGGAAAGGAACTTCCTTCTTTAGTAAATGCATGAACCATTTTGTGGTCTTGACAAATATTGCGATGAAACGCCGTAAAAAGTTTTCTTTTCCCTGTAAACTCTGAAGCTGAGGGACTGTGCATGAGGGAGGCAACTGAAATATCACCTCAACCTTTAAAGGATCGACCATGATCCTTGTTGTCGAAACTATGAAACCTAATAGACGACCCGACGTCACGCAAAAAATGCATTTGTTTGGATTCAAGCGAATCTGATAGTAGAGACATAGCTCAAAGATAAGTCGGAGGTGTGTGGGATGATCAAATCTCTTGCAATATCATGACGCTAAATCATCCAGGTAAGCCTCGACTAGGTGTTTGAGATCGTGGAAAGCAAAAGTCATGGCCCACTGAAAAGTGGCTCCAACATTCTTCAAGCCAAAAGGAATCTTGTGATAAGAAAATGTACCCCATGGACATATAAAAGATGTTTTATGCTGGTCCTTAGGTTTGATCTGTATCTGATTGTATCCCAAGAAACCATCCATGAAAGAAAAGACCTCGCAGCTTGTGCATTCATCGACAATCTAGTCAATAAATGAAGTGGGGAAATTATCCTTTAGACATGCCTTGTTCAAATCACGAAAGTACATACATACATGAATCATACCCTTATTTTTGTTGATTGGAACGAGATTCGACAACCATTTAGTCAATTGGACGGGGTAAATGAAACCAAATTTGAGTAGTTTCTCTACTTCAGCCTTAATAGCTGTTTATTTCCGAGGATTAACCGGACGAAGCTTCTGCCGGACTGACTTGGCGTCAGGGTAAGTCGTGATTTCATGTTCAATGATTCTTGGATCAATGCCTGGCATTTCCTTGTAAGACCAGGCAAAAATGTCGCAGAATTCTTTAAATAAATCTGTATAGATTTGAATCTCCTTAAGGGAACAGTCCGCTCCAATGAAGACATTCTCTATGATGCCAGGGGTTCTGGAGATATCAATAGGTATCATTTTAGTGATGGTTTCCATATTACCCTTGACATAAACTACATGCGTAGCGAGAGGATTAATAGGACAAGACCTATCTCCAATCATAGTCAACACAAATTCTCCTGCCTCTATTCTTCCTAATTCTGGGAGGAAGTATGATCTATGATGGAGATCATCCCAAGGTCTGTCTGGACCAGTCAACACCTCTAAAATTGCTTCGTCAGAGGGCAATACTTAGTCTAAGGAATCGGTAGTGGCAAGGGAACCTTGAGCTCAAGTAGTCTCAAGAACTGGATCTAACTTCGGTGCAAGAGTCGGATCAGGGTCGATTGAAGCTTGCTAGACTATAGAGTATCCAAATTGTGCCACAGACAAGGGCATGGACATGCCATGGTGCCCTGTCCCTTCCATAATGGCTGATGGGGAAGGAAGAATCCATAGATCATTAAAGTAATTCATGCAGAATGATGACAGTGAAAAGATTTCAGCCTTAGGCTGGTCATGGATAGTCGATATCATTTTGACATCGCCGGAAGGAGGTGGGTAATCAAAAGTACCCATGAGAGGTGGGCACAAACCAACCCGCACGTTGACAATGCCAGGCTGTGGGTTATCAATCATCGGGACCGTGGATGCCCCTAATGAAGGGCCAGGTATGGAAAAAGACAATTGATCAATGGTCACGATTCATCCTTCATGTGGAAACAACAAGACCCAAAAACTATAGCAACCACTGCATGCATGGCATATGTCCAACTCCTTCCTAACAGAAGGTTGTAGTTGAGAGGTGCATCAACCACTTCAACTTTGACACACATGGGCTTCCCTCCTAACTGCACAGGGAAATAAAGAATGATTCCATGTGGTCTGAAAGAATGACCATCAAAATCCATGAGAAGAGTAGGTGAAGGATATAGAATGGGTTGGCCAATGGCCTTCCAACATGCCAATGAAATCACGCATGTCGAGGCACCCTCATCAACCACCGTATAGAAAATATTACAGGTAGATGATTTTGTGGGGTGAGCCACTACTATCTAAAATGTGACATGGTATGGGAGACGAGGTTTAAAGTCAGTTGTATCGAGCGTGATAGTTCCCGGATTACATGTCTCGGTGGATCCTAAGGCGACTACCAAAGCCTTTCTCTGCGAAGGGTAGCTCTGAAGGACCTCCAAAGAAGACATCGCACAAGGGGTTTGTGACAAATCCTCCACCACAGAGTAGTTCTGAGCGGCCCTCGCATTTGGATTATGTGCATATTTCTTGAATTCCCCTTTTGGGATGCATGTCATTGTTCCACCCATCGTTCTCTTGATTTGGAGAGGAATAGACAGGTTTTCAGCTTCTTTTCCCTTTTTGGCAGTACTTGGCATTTTGTAATCATGTGCCCTAGTAGCTATGTGAGCTTCACCTTTCAAAATATAGACGTTCAAAGTTGAGGGATTGTTAGACGATGAAGGGGGTCCTTGAGTGCCCCCATCCATGTTCGCAGAGGCTTGAGTTAAATTTTTACCACGAGGAAATGGTTTCATTAACACTGCAGAATGCTGTTGCTCTAGTAACTTTTGGGCCTCCGCGAGTTGAGGGCATAGGTGAGTCGGGTGGTCTTCCACATAGAGGTTGCATGGATACTTCGACTTCTTTCTCTCTGTGTTTCCCCCGCCAATGTTATTGGTGGGTTTCTTATCTCCCTTACCCTTCTTTCGTTGCTTTTTCTTCCCTTCGACCTGCTGGCTGGCCTTTGGGTTTGTCGATTGTATGCTGTGTAGATCCGACGTCTGAGCAGGGGGAACAACTGAACTAGGAGTTGGGATGGCCACTGTCTGCTGTATTGACAATTGTTGCAATTGGTTTGATAGTGAATTAGTGGGCTTTGCTTGTGTTGAACCAACAATGCTGTCAGCATGTGTTCCAAACTTATGTCTAGTCTTATCAAGAATAGACCGTGGTGGATTTGGAAAAAAATTGTAAAGCAAACCAGACTAAGAGTAAATTAGCTCTATTTGTTGAGCTCTCATTATCTATTCTTCCTATGAAAATACCCCCAACGTTGCTATGTCCTTGGATAGCTGGGGTACCAAAGAATTAAGGAACCATTCCAACAGGAATGCTGGTGGAACTGGTACTTTAATAAAACTCTCCCACCTCCACCATTCTCGGATGTGATCAGAGATATGGTCATCCTTTGTCTGCTCAAAGTTGGCCAACAATTCTATGCTGACATCGTATATCATAGGTAATTGAAAATCGTTTAAGAAAACCATTGCTAATTCTCCAAAAGTAGAGTATCTTGAGCGGTCGAGCTTGATGTACCATTTCGCGGAACTCCTGATAAGAGTGCATTGAAACAAACACAACTAAATGGAGTCGTCCCTTAAAGAATTGGACGATCACCATATATGAAATGTGGTCACATGATTGCTTGGATCTTCGTTAGGCTTGCCTTCAAACTTTTGAATGTCCGAGGGCAACTTGGTCGGCATGGCAAGCCAACATGGATCGTGACAGATTGGGTCATTCAATAATCTTGACAAGTCTGGAAAATGCAAAGTTGCCAGAAATGGTAGCTTAGGTTGTTGAGTATGTACAAGAGGATAGGAGCCTAGGATTTGGTTGGCACCAGGTTGCCAGGAAAAATTAGGCTACTGGCTTGGGTTCTGGTAAAAACCATGGCCTAGGATGACATTCAGATGTTGCACTTGTTGAGATGTCATCGACTGACTCCCGTAGTAGGATGTTGAGGGATGAGAAGGGATTTCTATCGATGTAGTGTTCCAAAGGTTCTGGAAAGGGTTTCCCCCTGCCTATCCAATGAGCATAGGTCCAGATCCTTGCTTGAGATTCCATTGACCATGGAAGGGGTTTCCCCTGGTCGACATCCTTGACAAGGGAACTAATCCCTACCACAGATTCCAAGGTCCTTGAGAAGTGTTTCCCCCTGTGCAGGAATAGTACCCTGCGTAGGATTTTGTGATCCAAAACCAGGATTTCCCTCGATCGAGATGGTGACTGATGAGAATGTGTTGTTACCAAAAAAGTCGAACAAAGAGAATGAAAAAGAACCCACTGGTGTGGTACTATAAGAAGGTCCTTGAGTACCTGCTCCGGATAGGTTGTAGTTCATGGTTGACTAGAAAAGTTGTTGAGGAGCACCGCTGAGCGAGGGAGACGATGAAGGTATATGACCCTCGTCGTAAGAGAAATAATAATAAGGAGTTGAGGTTCCCCCCATGGACCCTTGCAGAAGAGTGTTTGGGCTCACTACCCATAGACCCAAAGTCTATAAGGTGGAGTAGGAGAGGACCAAGTTTGTGTCAAAGTTGGGCATCCTGAATGAAAACAAAGGTCTTGTCGCACTCTGCGTAAACGGTGCAGTGATCGCCGCCATAGACGAAATCAAACCATTGCCCAAGGTAGAGGTGGTTGAGACCATAATGGCTCAGACCTATGAAGGTGAGTTAGGAGGTGGAATGCCACCGGTTGTGGTAGCTGTAGAGGGAGTATGAAGACTCCGTTACAAAGTAGCAACATTTTCTTCCATTGCTGCTTGTAGGATTATCTGACGCTCATGATCCGTTACCCTTGGAGGGGAAATCTGTATCAGAAGTGGCACCGACAAGTTAGTGATCGAAGAGTTATACAAACTGATAGCTTCCTCTCTANGGCATGGTCGCCTCAAATGACCCTTCTTGGTCAATTCTTCACCTTCGCGGTGGCGTTAGTGGCTCCAAGTTAACCGTTGGTAGGCACAAAAGCCTTCATGATCGGTGGAGCTCTTGATCTTCCACTGTGTGAGAGGATCAACAACACACTAAGGCTTTCTATCGTTGAAGAATAAAACACGCACTAGAAAAAGTTCCTATGAGATGTAGTAAGAAAACCACTATTGCTAGTTGGAAGAGCAGTTACAACAACCAACACTAGAAAAACTTACCGATGCAAGTGAAACTCAAACATGGAAGCACCCTCCGGGTATACTCTGCAAAGCATGGCCCGATGTCTGCCCTAGGTACCGCGGTATACCCCCGCACTCACCTGTGTAAGTCCCTAAAATCAAAGGAAACTAGGTTTCCAGCTCATGAACAACTACCAGGTGGGTATAGTCGATAGTTGGGTGGATCACAATGAGTAGGGTATCAAGCCCGAAACCTATCGAGGGTATCGAAAGAAACTGGATTTTATTTTTTATTTTTTTATTTTTTTATATGCTCCAAAATAAGAAAATTGAAAATGAATTCTTTTCTTTTCTTCAACAGCAAGTAAAAAGGGAAAAGTGAAGAAAAAATGAGACCAAAAACCAACTTCTGGTCTACTGCGGCTTGCAGAGAGTTACTAACAATACTAAACAAGTTAATTAGAAAAAATCGCAAAACTTGTCTCAAACCCTAATCAAGAAAACACAAGAAACTTGATAAAGAAAAATCTAACTACTATCATACCTAGGCCAAATACTGTACAAAACAAAGACCATGGCTAAATCAAGAAAATCCCCGAGAAAAATGGCTTCATTCAGGGAAGAGGATGACTGCCTCTTCTTTAAAATATTTTCTTGACACAGGCACACAATTGATACTTCAGTAGCCTGCATATGTATGCGAGGTGTCCAAACATAGGGCGCGTATGTACGCGTGTAAACCCACTGCAGGACACACACACCTCTGTGACTTTTCTAAAAATAAAAATTAACAGTCAACCACAGGCAGGGAGTACTGGTATGGAAGACCAGAATCCCTTAAAGACACAAAAACTTATTGAAACTCAAAAAATAGTAATTAAACAATTAAAAATACCCAAAAACAGAAATCCCCTAAAAATCCTAGAGGCACCCTAGTAAGGTCGCCAATTATACTATAGTGGGAAAACCCCCCTATGGACTACACTAGGGTTCTAAAGTGCAGGCAAATCTAACCGTCTAAAGTCTCCTACTTTTAACCACTATCCCGACAACACCCCAATTCATATATAAAGTACAAAGTATAGGGATCCGATAGTCTTACCTTGAACTTGACATCTAGTGTCGATCCCAATGCGTTTGGTCGCTTCTCGACTGCAAATATACTCCCAAGGCTATTCTACATTCACCAGAAGACAAACAAGAAACTGCGAACAAGCATTTTATATATGGATTACTGGGTTAGATTTCATAACAAAATGTAAATCATACATAGAGATAAAATACATCATATGACGGGACAACAAAAGTACTTCTTTATATTAATCTCATAATGTCACTTACAAAATGAGATCGACAACTACTCCTCGAACCCGGTCCTGGGTTCCTCTTCACCAAGATCCAACTGCTTCCACGTATCCTTCTTCTCTCACACTTCTCTCTAGAGAATAGGCATAGGTTTATGGATGAGGAAAAAGGGCAAGAATGGGGAATTTTGGCTCAAACTCACAATGTGGCTGCAAATTCTTGGGGCAAGGTGGGAATTAGGAAATGGGCAGAGTTTCACTGCTTTCATGCTTCTCCCTAGAATGGGACCCCAACACCTTCTTTTATATGCCAACAAGATAGTTATTCGGTTGGGTGACGGGCTATGGGCTGTCAATTGGTTAGGAAACTACCCAAAAGCCCGTATTCCCTTGCAAATTTTTATTTTTTGCAACTTTTGTGGGTATACACAGGCTATAATGGTGCAACTAGCATACACATGCAAGTAGTAATGGTGCAGTTAGCGTACATATGCAGGCAGTAGTGGTGCAGGGCTCCTACATCTTCAAAAAATTGGTTTTTAAGAAGAGATATTTAGTATTGGCTTGGCAAAAAAGTAGTAACTAAGATGGCCTGCTACTAGTTATGCATGTCTGGTGAAAATTAGGGTTATAACATAGATGACAGAAGTTTTGGGTCAAGATTTATAATAGCTCCAACCCGGGGGTCGGTCGGATTCCCATAAATCCCTGTTGAATGCGTTTTTTGCTTATTAATGCCAACAAGCGAACCTATGTGCTGAGTTGTTGCTAGTAAAAGCATAATGAATGTGCATTGAGAAGGGCGAGAATGTGGTGGGGATTAAAGAGAGAGATAAATGCTTTGAAAATTTTGTGAACCTGGGTATAGTGAATCTTACGAGTTCTAGGAGTTCGAGGTCGAATTGTAAATCACAGAAGTGTTGGGTGAAAAATGTATATCACGGAAGTGTTGGGTGCAAAATGTATATCACAAAAGTGTTGGGTGCAATATGTATATCACAGAACACGGGGCATAAGAATTCGATAGTGCTAAGTTGGGACCCCGCAGTGAGATAATTGGCTAAGTGTTGAAAGGGATGGTGGTTGGTCAGGCTCATGATGTGAAGATATATATGGAGATGAGGATCTGCCAGTCTGCTAACCGAGGAACCCGTGACCAATTTAGGAGCTCGAGAAAGTCATGTTCAAGTTTAAAGGGATTTTGTTTATATTTATTTAAAATGTATTCATATTAATGTATCCTAATATATTGTTTGTGGTCCAAATGTAAACCATGTTCGAATTTGAAGGGTGTTTTGGGCTCGCAAATTTTGCTCAAACCCATAAGCAATAGAGAAAAGATATATGACTTAACATTTTGTATATGGAAGCATATTATGAAATATAGGAAGTTGCAATATATGCACAATATAAAACAGGAACATGACCGCAACATGTATAGGGAAATGAGTTAATTTTAAAAGGAAATACAAAATTGAAATAACAACACCAAACATTGAAAATCACCATAGAACAACCTCAAATATTTATATTCAGATAAATTGGGTTACAAAATACATTTGAGAATATTTCCCAAAATAGCTGTCTTGGAATTTGTAAAAAAATATATAGTTCAGTACATATTCTGTGAAATATAAATACGTTTTCCATAATCATTTGGATTGGGACTGTTGCAGACTACAAAGCAAATATGTACAAGAATGAAGTTTGTATAAAGAAGAAAGTTGGCGATGGAAAACAACAAGACCTGGCAAGAAGAAAGAGAAAATTGCCAGTCCTTGGTTAAATCTTTGTTAGAGTAACTGGATGAAGACATCGACAAATACAAAAGAATTTTATCAGAATCAACTTACTATGATGGTGTCCCATGCCTTTTCATTTGCTTGCTGATGTCCTTTTATGGATTTCCTCAGTGTTTATGGGAACCGTGTGAAGCATCCTTTGACCTTCATTGGTAATCTGGTCGACAACCTTTTTGAACCACTCTTCGATGTAGCTCCTCATGGGCGCCACGTTGATTTCATGCCATATTTTTGTATTGAAGAATTCAGTTTCCAAGTCCCTTAGATCAATAGAGAGGTTGTGCAATGCTTCTTGAATATCTTGGTCTTTAATCGAATAACTGACTAGCCAGTTTTTCACGTCATCTTCAACATATTCAAGAATTCCATAGAAATTTTCAAATGACAGTCTTTTATAGATATGAAATTGATCATCAAATGCTTTCTTGATTAAAAAAAACAAGTTAAATATCAATTTATGGTCTTGGAATTAATTGGTGCTTCCAACTAGATCTATCTTAGTTAGCTTCTTGAATAGTTTGTCTCTTCTAGATATGGCCTAGCTACATGCTTGAACGATACCATTTAGGTTTTTTACCTTTTCTTTCTAGCATGCGTTTGGCTGGTCTATTCGATTTGGGGAAGGGAGATCCTCCTGTCTTCTTCTAAATTCCATCATACTAGTAACTTTAACACCAAATGGTAAAACTGTATCGAGGTAGAAACCTTGCTCGTTCTTGAGATCTTCTTGTAGATACTCATGAAAAGCATGCACTCTTGTTCCAAAAGAGACCATATTCTTTGAAATCTCCCAAGATTTTGTTATTAATTCCATTCTTCTCTTTATATTCTTTTCCACACAACCTTGGGATAATTTGAGAATGCTTTCTAATCCTTTTAACTTTGTCGCAGGTGCGGTGTGCCCGATCATTGCCAAGGGAGTAACGAATAGTGGAAGAGGCATCAACGTTCCCTACAATTCTTTGATTCACTCCTTTAACATGACACTTTCCATTTCAAGGCTGCTAATAAAGTTTTCTAGAGTGTATCCAGTTGCTTGGTGTATCTGGGAGATCTGGGAAGGGAACATGTTGTGTAGGTTGATCTATGAACAAGATTTCCCTTTCTTATTCTTTACATCTCTCTTTTCGATAACCAATTTTTTGGATTCGCTGTCAAAAACAACGCTCTGAAATGAAAAAGACTCTTCTTCATCCAATGTATCGGTGCCAATTATTTCCATTTTAGGATTATGCGAAGGATTTCTC
>JASDQU010011769.1:50724-65277 GCA_032191745.1 Picea mariana
AGTGGGCGTTAATCATCATCATCGGCGTTGCCGTCGTCGTTGTACATATAACTAAAAAAATAGATAACTTAAACTATACTATTTAAAAACATAAATTTTTCTATGTTCCCACTTTCACATGTTTTTTATTCCATCTTTAATTTGTGAGTTTTAAAATGATACGTGAAATAGATTTATGTTGATTCTTTTTTCATTATTCAAAGATTTTAACATTAATCATTGGAGTAGGTTTAATTTTTAAGGGCAGGTGGGTATTATTAGTCCCTGTCGTAGGCATAGAGGGACTATAGCGATCGATAATTCGTTGACTTCATATTAATTTGTCATTTGACCACAAATATTTGCATAATCTCTATTGTTGGAGCTAGGGAACTAAAAACATTGATTTTTATATACTAAAAAGTATCATATATGTAGTGATTTGATTGGATAATAGGTTGGAGGTCTTATTGCCGGCTTCGCTATTCTCAATGGTTGATATGTTAACATATCCATACTTTTTTATTGTGTACAGTATTTTTGAATAATATATTTTTCGTATGTATTGCTTGAATGTTGATTAATGCTAGCATTAGTTCAAATGTTTGTCTTAGCATTTGCTGCTACCTAAATTTATGGCAATGTTTGATCTACTAGCATATCCAAATTTTGGTCTTCGAATACATTCTCTAGTGTTCGAACTATTGTTACATAAATTATAATAATTTTTTTTGGGTACGTCAGAGACTTGCCACATTGCATTTTTTTCTTAAATGTTTACAGAGCATTTCTGACAGACTTAAATGTTTACCTAACAGGATTGGCAGCATTGAATGTTTACTTAGCAAGCTTGTTACAATACATTTTCTTCTGGGTTTTTTTTATATGCTTCAGCGGCATTGTTGGCTCGTTGGTTCATGCTTGCTTTTTGCATCTCCACTGATTTCTTATTTGCATGTTGTTGTTGTTCTTGTTTGCATGTTCATCTTGTTGCAGTTTTCATGTTTGGGGTTCTGCAACCGCAATTGAAACATCGTCATTTCTGGTGGGCTGGTTGTTGCTTGCTTCTTTGTTCGTTGTATGATGTTTATTGTTGTTTGATTTGAGTTTGTAGGGTTGGGGTCCTGCAGCTACAGTTGGGCCTTTTGGTGCTTCTTAATTGGGTTGTTATTTGTTGCTTGTTCTTGTTTGCCTAGGGTTTGCAATGTTGGGGTGCTGCATCCGCAGTTGGATCTCTTGTTACATTGTTTTGCAGTTGACTCTCCATAAAATACTATTAAGATAAAATAACATACAAAAAAATTGCATTCGATGTAAATTGCATCTCTTACGCATTTAACCAAAGTTTGTCAGCCTCAAAGTATATTTCATAGATGGCAATGTTTTTTCCATGGTTTATGTCTTACTATGGTTTCATAGTTATGAGAGTAATTTTTGTTGTGTGAGTGATATAGTTGTTCTCTCCCTTTTTTTTCCTCTTGTAAACTTTGTTTCTGGTTGTATAGTTTCTCATGTTTTGTGGTCATTCCGACCGATTGTCATTCGATTGCATACTTATCCAGTTTTATGGACGCGGCTTCATGGATAGGTGTTATTGAACTATGGAAGCTCATGTTCGGTGTATACATCTTGCACCCAGAACTTTTGTGCTCTATAATTCGACCCTGCACTCCTCGAACTGGCAACCATGCCTCTGCCTACGATGAGTTTGTCTATCCTACCGACCTTTCCATACTTAGTCGAGTTTTAAAAGTTTGCCTATTTTTTCTATGGTTTATGTCTTACCATGGTTTCATATTTATGAGAGTATGTTTTGTTGTGTGAGCGATATAGTTGTTCTCTCCCTTTTTTTTCCCTCTTGTAAACTGTGTTTTTGGTTCTATAGTTTCTCACGTTTCTATGGTCATTCTGACCGACCCCCATTTGGTTGCATACTTAGCCATTTTTATGGACGTGGCTTCGCGGATAGGTGTTGTCGAACTATGGAAGCTCATGTTTGGTGTATACATCTTGCACCTAGAAATTTTGTGCTCTACAATTCGACCCCGCACTCCTCGAACTCGCAACCATGCCTCTACCTGCAATGAGTTTGTCTATCCTACCTACCTTTCCATAATTAGTCGAGTTTTGAAAGTTTGGCAGGTTGGCGCCTTTCCAAGTTCAGAAAATTTAAAAGCATTTGTCGCTCCCCTCCATCCCCGCTACCTTCCTCCCTTCCCAATAGACATTAATTATGCTTTCAAAATTCACAATCGACAAGACAGGTTCGAAAAGATTGGCTTTAATAAGCGGAAATCTTGAGGACATCTCCCATTAAAATGGATAGACATGTGAATATTATGGGATCTGGTAATTTCTTTTGCCTGCATTTTGAATTTGCAAAAAAAAAAAAAGGCTCTTTTAGTTTTCTTAAAGGCTTCAACATAGTCCACAAATGTGTCACCCACAGAGGCCTTAACGTCATGTCCCTCTTTAATATTGTGCATATCTTAGATGTTAGATTTGAGAATTTGCTCAGATATGGGAATGTTAATATGTGCTATTAGTCACTATTCAGCGTACATATTCGAAAAGATTGGCATTAATAAGCGAAAATATCGAGAACATATGTCATTAAAATGAATTAACACAAAATCTATGGAAGATCATCCAGAGTTGCTTTTAAATACTTATTGTCATTTCTCTCTATCATCAAAGAGTTGTGCTTTAGGGTGCCTTTGTTCTAATGTTCCTGGTCATGGACATGTAAGACAACTTAGAGATGCGATTGAGGCCCAAATGAAAGAAGAGAGACTGGTTTTATGTGACGTGAGCTTTGAGTAATAAAAAACTATGTTATCCAACAGAAAATCAGAGAGGAGGAAAGAAAAAGAACAAGTATCTTCTGGTTGGTGTTCTCCCTATATTCGATGCTTTGGTTGGTTGAAAAGCCTGCTTGGAGATTTGTTTGTTGATCTTCTTTGTTTTCTTGTTGGGAGTTGTGATGGATTTTCAGGTCACGTGCAAAATGTTTCTTCGTTGAAGTATAAAGTTTCTTCCAACAACACAGATTTGGCAAGTGTATCGAGTTCTGCATATCGCACAAGAATTTGTCTTCCTCGGGGGCGTCACACTTACTGTGGCTTGCAAAATGGTCTATGATGTTCGTGAATGATGTGAAATATTACTCCATTTGCGAATGTAACTAGAGGCAGGTAATAGAAACTATATGGGTGGATAAAACGACATATTATCACTATGAAAGTTTCTATTTCAAAGTTTGTTGATCTACTTTTGGTTGTGGTAACCGACTTGACAGAAAGCCATGTTCTTTGTCAAATTTTTTTCAGTTTCCTCTGGATGTAGTTACAGACTCCACATATTTGGTGTCACCTTCGAACATTCAATACCTTTCTATGGGTTGCCATATCTTCCACCACTATGACGAAAGATATATTCTGATACGATCTGCAACATTTGATACACTTTCCAGACCTGTGTTGATGCGTCCTGCAGCATTTGATACACTTGCTAGACCTGTGTTGCCTGAAGATGTCATGTACTTCAACAGAATAACATTTTGTAGCTGGTTTGGATGTTCCTTCCAATTTACTGTAATAAAACAAAGAAGTTCAACATACAAATCTCCAAGTAGGATTTTCAACCAAACATATGATTGAATACAGGGAGAATAGCAGTCACAACATACTAGTTTTTTTTTCCTGTCCCATAGATGATGTCACATAAAATGGCTCCCTCCACTTTGAATTGGGCTTGAATCGCATTTCTAAGTTGTCTTGGATGTCAATGGTCAGGAACATTACAAGGAAAGCACCTTAAACCCCAAGTTTTCGACAGCAGAGGGAAATTAATACTTGACAAAGAATAGAATGTTGAATAACCAGCCAATGCAAGCAGGCCATATCTAGAAGAGACAAGCTATTCAAAAAACTGGGATAGATCTAGTTGGCAGCACCAATTAAGTCCAAGACCCGAAATTGATATTCAACTCATTTTTTACGAATAAAGGATTTGAACCTCAAGAAAACTGTCAACAAGCTTCATCAATGTACATATTTTTATTGGTCGGCGGCAGGCCAAATCACAATCATTGTGGAAAATAATCTCAGTTGTATTTTGTAACCCATCTTATTTGAATACAGAATAATTGTAGTTTTTTTTTAATAGTGTTTTCCAATCTCTGGTATTGATTTTCATTTTATTTTCTACCTTTTTTCCCTGTGTGTCGTTAAACATGGACGACAAGCTTTTCTTTATGTTGCCCACTACTTCAATTTAAATAAAGGCTACTCTGTTCATTGCTTACATTTTACATTGAAGAATAATTTGTCATAGGCCATACTTTTGTGGCATTAGCCCTATACTTAAAGAAAGAAATTTGAGGACCCATCCTACTTTCATTCTTCGGGGCCCATAAATAGAATGAATTAATGACTTACAACAAGGAAACTCAAGTGTTGACACCATGTTCCTGTTAAATATCTTGCACATATTGTAGCTTCTTCTATTTGATAATATTTTTACATATAAACTAATATGATTACTATTGGAATAAATATAAAAACTTCCTCTTGGGCAAAAATTCGGCAATTATCTGGCCACTAGGTCCCGGGTTTGTGGTATTGAACAACTATGTTCCATGTTCCATCATATACATCTTGCAGCCAAAGAGCTTCCGTGATCTACAATTTATGCTTTAACTAGTGATAACTCACTAAGGGTTCGAAAAGCTTGGCATTAATAAAGGAACGGCTGAAGTTGCCTTAATTACTTAAATTACACCAATTTTTTATTAAATTTAATTTAATTTAGATATTAATGTTTATGGAAAGTCAATGTTTTCTCATGTCATTGCAAGGAATACAATATGAATATATGATAAGGAGTTTATCTCATTGAAACTACAATGCAAATTCATGTTTTATGTTGTGTTATATACATCTTGCAGTCAAAACTTTCGTGGTTTCAACGAAATTTGTGAACCGAAGAGCATCCTGCAAAATACTATTCAAATAAATATTAAAACTTTCTCCATTAATACATATTAGTATGAATACTATTGAAATAGATATCAAACCTTTCTCTTGGCCAATACTTAGCCAATTATCTGGCCACCAGGCCCTGGGTTCACAGTATCCAGCACCTATGTCCCATGTTTCGTCATATACATCTTGGAGCCCAAGAACTTCAGTGATCTGCAATTTATGCTTTTACTAGTGAGAACCCGGCAAGGGTTTGAAAACATTGCCATTAATAAATGAAAAAATAAAAAATAAAAAGTTTTTCAACTGTCAGATACTTTTCCCTTTTCCCCTTTTCTTTTTCTCGTCTATGATCTCTTTTTGGTTTTATACTTAGTCGTGTTTCTATGATCGGTGGTTGTAGGGTTGGCGGGCTGACATATCTTCATCTCCATCTGTATCTTCACATGAAGAAACTGACCGACCGCTATTCCTTTCCATACTTAGTCAATTTTATGGTCGTGGTTGTCGGGTTGGTGCATACGAACTCACCTTTTCTTCTTCCCGCCCGTTATCGCTTTCTAGATATATACTTAGTTGTCTTTCTATGATATCTGGTTCCAGGGTTGGCGGGATGACATGTTGTCATCTCCATCTATATCTTCACATGACAAATCTGATCAATTGTTGTTCCTTTCCATACTTAGCCAATTTTATGGCCGTGGTTGTCGGGTTGGCACTTACGAACTCGGTTGTTTATTGTTCCATTATATACATCTTGCACTCAAAACATCTATGATCTCAATTCCACCGTGGGTTCCTTGTATACATTAACTTCATTCAAAGTATATGTCGTTGCCTTCCATCCCCACCAACTTCATGTCCTTCATGATATACATTAACTATTCTCTTACTAGTGACAACTGGACACACTAGTACACATTATACAAATTGACTACCGGACTCCGACATCATCCCCTCTTCCATGTTACACATTATGCATTCATATGTTCTGAACTATACAATTTGGTCATCGGGGCCTTGCGTCCTGTGGGGAAACCTTGTGACCCTATTTTGGATCCTCGCATTCGTGGGTTCACGAAAACTCCAAGTCCTAGTCATCGTTTCCTATTCTACCCATCCTTGTACTTCTTTCCATATATGCCACACCAAAGGTTTAATACTAGAACGGCATCATGCAAGTAAAAAAATTGTCATTAATAAGCAAAAGTCGAGACAACCAACCATCCCTACAGAACTTGTCTAGAAACATGCAAAGAATATCTTTCTTAGTGAAAGCATGTCCCAGCCATCATTTCCATGTTCCATACTTGCACACTTTTTCGATTGCGGGTTCTCAGATTGACGGCCTCAAAATTGTGTTTCGAATTTTTTGTGAGTTGCAAAAAGCACCCGGAGTTCCACAATATACAATTTGTCTACAGGAATGTATAAAAACTCTTAATTCTCCTCTTTCCCCCCCCCACCCTTATTATCCCTTTGTGGTTCTATATTTAGTCGCATCTATATGATCACGGCCTCATGGATTTGTAAATTGACAACTCTTTATCTATATATTCACACCATCAGCCGGACCGACCGCGGTCCCTTTCAATACTTAGCCAATTATGTGATCATCGGGTCCCGGGTTTGCGGTATCCAACACCTATGTCCCCTGTTCCTTCATATACATATTGCACCCAAAGAACTTTCGTGATCTACAATTTATGCCTTTACTAGTGAGAACTCACCAGGGGTTCGAAAGAATTTGCATTAATAAACGAACAATAGATGTTCTTCTGTGAGATACTTAGTCCTTTTTCCCTTGCCTTCTTCCCATGTATTATCTCTTTCTATCTATATACTTAGTCTCCTTTCTATGATCGCGGGTTCCAACGTTGGCGTGTTGACATATTTTCATATCCATCTATGTCCTCACATGACGAATCCGACTGACCGTTGTTCCTTTTCATACTTATTCAATTTTAAGCCCACGGTTGTCAAGATGGTGCTTTCGAACTCTATTGCTTCTTGTTCCGTGATATACATTTTCCACTCAAAAATTTTGTGATCTACAATTCCACCGCGGACTCCTTCGTCATTTTTCCCTTTTTTTCTTCCCATGTATTATTGGACTATAAAGTATGGACATGAGATTTTATAAAGCATGTACAGATTCTGCATTCCATACCTAGCCATTTTTTGGATAGCGGGTTCTCGAGCGAGTGAGCTATAAATTGGGCCTCCATTATTTCGTGCCCTACAAATAGCACCCAGAATTTCGCGATATAAAAATTGACAATTGGACTTGGGGGTTGGCTGGCTCAACATTGCACTTCTATTGTTCTTTGTCCTCCAAACAGCGCTCATAGTTCCTCGATATACAAATTGACAAACGGACTCCAGGGCTGGCGGGGTCAAGATTGCCATTGTTTACAGATGGTAATCCCTATCAACTATATAATAGTATCTAAAAACATTATTTTCAATACTAAATTATCTCTTACTAGTGACAACTGGACACAGTGGTACGAAACAATTGGCATCACACCCTCCGCAATATACAAATTGACTACCGGATTTTGACATCGTCTGCTCTTCCATGTTACAAATTATACATTCAAATGTTTCGAGTGACACGATTTGAATGTTGAGGCCTCGCGTCTTCTGGAGAGACGTTGTCAACCTATTTTGGATCCTCCTATTGTCAGGTTCATGAAATA
Source organism: Picea mariana (assembly GCA_032191745.1). NCBI lineage: Eukaryota > Viridiplantae > Streptophyta > Pinopsida > Pinales > Pinaceae > Picea > Picea mariana. Next base: position 58,388 of record JASDQU010011769.1, read on the forward strand.
TCCAATTCTTGGATACTGTTTTGGGTTGGCGCTTTTGAACTTTGTTGGTTCTTGTTCCGTAATATACATCTTGCACTTGAAATTTCCATTATCTACAATTCCACCGCGCACTCATCCCTTTTTCCCTTTTCTTCTTCCTGTGTGTTATCATCTTCTAGTTATATACTTAGTCTCCTTTCTATGATCGTAGATTACATCATTGGCGGGCTGACATATCTTCATTTCCATCTATATCCTCACATGACAAATCCGACCGACCATTGTTCATTTCCATACTTAGCCAATTTTATGGCCATGCTTGTTGGGTTGGCACTTTCGAACTCTGTTGCTTCTTGTTCTGTGATATACATGTTGAACTCAAAACTTTCATCATCTACAATTCCACCACGGACTCCTCGAACTCACAAGCTTCATTCTACCACGATTCACAAATATTTCAAAGTATATGTCGCTACCTTCCATCCCCACTAACTTCCTGTCATTCCTAATATACATTGGTTGTGTTATTTCTAGTGAAAACTTAACACAATGGTACGAAACAGTTGGCATCCGGCCCTCTGCAATATACAAATTGACTACTGGGTTCACATCTTGTACTCAAAATTTCCGTGATCTACAATTCCATCGCGGATTCCTTAGTCCTTTTTCCCTTTTCTTCTTCCCATGTAGTATGGCTTTCTGGTTATATACTTAGTCGCCTTTCTATGATCACGGGTTCCAGCGTTGGTGGGCTGGCATATCTTTATTTCCATCTATATAATCACATTGTGAATCCGACCAACCGTTGTTGATTTCCATACTTAGTCAATTTTATGGTCGCGGCTGTCGGGTTGGTGATTTTGAACTCTGTTGCTTCTTGTTCTGTGATTTACATCTTGCACTCAAAACTTATGTGATCTACAATTCCACCAATGACTCCTCAAACTTGCAATATTCACTCTACCATGGTTCACAAATGTTTCAAAGTATCTGTCGCTACCTTCAATCCCCACTAACTTCTTGTCCTTCCTAATATACATTGGTTATTCTCTTACTAGTGACAATTGCACACATGGATACGAAATAGTTGGCATCCGACCCTCCACAATATACAAATTGAATACTGGGTTCTGACATTGTCCCCTCTTCCATGTTACATATTGTGCATTCAAATGTTTCGAACGATACAATTTGACCATGGGGGCCTCACATCTTCTGGAGAGACCTTGTCAGCCTATTTTGGATCCTCGTGTTGACGGGTTCATGAAATCTCCAATTCTTAGTCACTGTTTCAGGTTGGCGCATTCAAACTATGTTGCTTCTTGTTCTATGATATACATATTGCACTCAAAATTTCCATGATTTACAATTCCACCGTGGACTCCTTAATCATTTTTCCCTTTTCTTCTTCCCATGTATTATCGCTTTGTGGTTATATACTTAGTCATTTTCTATGATCGTGGGTTTCAGCATTGGCGGGATGACATATCTTCATCTCCATCTATATCCTCACATGACGAATCCAACCGATCGTTGTTCATTTCCATACTTAGCCAATTTTATGGCCGCGGTTGTCGGGTTGGCGCTTTCGAACTCTGTTGCTTCTTGTTCTGTGATATACATATTGCACTCAAAATTTACGTGATTTACAATTCCACCATGGACTCCTTAGTCATTTTTGCCTTTTCTTCTTCCCATGTATTATCACTTTGTGTTTATATACTTAGTCGCTTTTCTATGATCATGGGTTCCAGCATTGGTAGGTTGACATATCTTCATCTCCATCTATATCCTTACATGACGAATCTGACCAACCATTGTTCCTTTCCATACTTAGCCAATTTTATGGCCACGGTTGTCGGGTTGGCGCTTTTGAAATCTGCTTCTTATTGTTCTATTCTATACACCGTGCACTCAAAACTTTCATGATCTACAATTCCACCACGGACTCCTCGAACTCGCAAGCTTCACTCTACCATGGCTCACAAATGTTTCAAAGTATCTATCGTTGCCTTCCATCCCCACTAACTTCTTGTCCTTCCTGATATACATTAGTTATTCTCTTACTAGTGATATACAAATTGCCCTTTGGACTGTCCTATCATACCCTCTTCGATGTTACACGTATTGCACTCAAAAAGTTCCGAGACATACAATTTGACCCTCGCGCCCTCACCTCCAATGGTTGTACCTTGTAACCCTATTTTGAAGCTTCTTTTTCTGGTACCCATGACCTTCGTACTTTCTTAGTATGCAATTAGAAACCTTTCATGATAGCAGCTGACGATACAGGAACCGTCTACATTTTCATTAATGAGTGAAATGCTCGAGGAGATCTCCCATTATTATGCATTAAACCAAGATATAGGGAGAGTTATATTGTCCCTTCTGATTGTTCATCTCAAACACAGGTCGTCGTGTTGGCCCACTAAAGAAATCTACAATGCTTAATCATTCATTGTCGTATATGCCATGTTTGCATTTCTTTGTATGTAAATACTAGTGTTTAATGTTAACAACGCATGATGCAACAGTCGTCCAAATTGTCATTAATGAATGAAAGTCTCGAGGATATCTCCCGTTCACACGCATTGGACCAAGATTTGTGCAGAGTTATGTTATCCCTTCCAACTTTTCATTTCATTCATCGTCTAGAGAAAACAAACATTCATGTAGACTTATGGCAGCAGGTCAAAAGCAGTTTTGTGGAGATACACTAAATGTCTTTGAACATCAGGACCAGAACTTCCAGTGGTCCAGGGGCATACTTTTACTATTCATCCCATTCCACCCAGAACGAAGTGATTTGGACCTCTGGAATCACTCATGCAGGTTGCATCCCTGAGGTTTTTTATTGTAAGGAGGTGGTCTCTTGGTGCGCCGAAAAATACATTCCAAGCTAAATAATTATTCCACTACGCAACCATTCTCTTGTTTCTTTGTCACCTCAGGTCTTCCGCAAGATGTTAAAATTGTTGGAGACAACATTGACGTTCAGAGGACAAGACTGCAAGCAGTTCCTAGAAAAACATGATAACGGGTTGGACATCTTAGTCGAGTTCCTCGAAGACTCGACAACAGTTCTTGAAGATATCACAAAGTTGCAGGTAAGTTCCTTTAGAAATCTATTCTGGGAAATTGCTTGGATGTTTACAAGAATAATGAGACATGCATCCATGGCAAGCATTTCCCACATAATTATTTATATTTTGTACTTCACAGTCAAGGAGCAATTCATTTTCGATTGGGGAAGTTAATTTCCATTGATATCTGTTCCCAGTTGTCACGATTCAAAGAATCAAATAAATTTTATATGTCATCCTACTTGATTTTCGCAATAGTGCATTGCTGTCAGTTTCCAAAACTTTCTCTATCCAATAAAATAAACTATGGATTCAACCCAGTAACATTCTAGTACTAGGCCCTGTGGAGGCACAAGGCCTCCCATTGTTTTTATGAATCTTTTAATGGCTTTGTCTCAGTTTTCAAAGATTTATTGTTAGGTAAGGATGCTTCGCGGATGTCTAGCTACGCAACCAATTTTTTGAACAGGAAGGGCACACTTGAACAAAAGGAAAATCGCAGTGTACTCATGGTATTTGGATCTAAGGAAAATCCTACTTTCCTTCCATGCTGCATCATGGACAAGATGTTTGTTTCAGAAATAGCAAGGCAACACAACCACTGGTTGCATTTTTTCCTTGACAAGAAAAAAAAACAATCCATTCCTCTATCCTGGAAAGTCGGAGACTTCGTGTGCAGAAACATCAAAAATATTGACGAATTTGTCTACCATTTCAAGAAATTGAACCTAACATATGTTGAAAGGATAAAAGGGTTCGACCCTAATGGGATTTTTCGAGAAAATTTACTGGAAATTGGCTTTAACAGCTCTTTTATCCATAGACACCTGACCAAAGACAGGGATAATGATGACAACAATCCTGCTTCTGGCGATTGTGATGCAGATACAATGCAAAGCATGACTGAATTGTATAGACAACAGGGAAAAGTATTCGGTGAGAAGAGTGCCCAGTCCCCCGCCAACACTCCCAAGAGCACGACATCAGGGAGCATCGCCTCAATGGCCCACCCCAGTAAGAAAGCAACCTAGAAATATTCGAATGGAGGAGGAGATAAGAACCCTCCTCGCATAAAAATTGATAGTTCTCACAAAATTCCACTAACGAAGAAGAGAAAAAACAATGCAGGGCAGGTCGATGAACCCAAAATTGAAAGTGAACAAGTGCAACTTGAAATTGAAATTGAGCACATGCACAAAATTGGGTCGTCTGCAGTGGAAATAGTTGAGACCGAAATGTTTTACGAAGATGAATCCTTCATATTCCAGAGCGTTGTTTTTGACATCCAATATAAAAGTATGGTCATTTAAAAGAGAGATGTAACAAACAAGAAAGGCAAATCTTGCACAGAGATTAACTTTAGGGAAATGCGGTCGTCTCAAATCTCCCTATTTCACCAAGTAACCGGTGATGCTCTTCATGATTCCATTGGAGGAATTGAAGCAGAAAATGCTAGACTGAAAGACTGCCTCAACGAATTTGAGCAGGATTTCATTGCCACCCCATAATTTGCCATTCCTTTAGCAAAAACCATACATTCTACCACTGCAACCAAGATGAAAATATTCTCTACCCTCCTTGCATGCTCTAGAGCCCATATAGAGAATAACATCAACAAAATAATGTAGCTAGTTACTGAAGCCTGGGAAACATCACAAAATTTAGTTTCCTTCCGAAAGAAGGCAAATGATTTTCTCGAACATTTGGAGGCGAATTTAAAAAATGATCAGTGTTTCTATGAACAGGTGCTGACCCATTTTTCCAACCATGTCGTCAACACATCAAAACTGAAAAGAAGACAATAGAAACTCCCCTCGCCAAAGCGGACCAAAAAAGTAAAAGTATGCTGGAAAAAGAAAGTTAAGAACCTGGATCTCATTGTCGATTCATGTTAAAAATCCATATCAGAAAAGGAAGAATTATTCACAAGCCTGATCCAAATAGACTTAGCCAGAAGTACCAATGAGGTTCAAGACCCAAACTTAATTCTCAAATCCTTGTCAATGACCAAAGAAGCCTTCCATGAAAAACTTGATATTTTAAAGGGGTTGTCTTTTGAAAAGTTTTACGACATAGTTGAACATCATTTAGATGAACTTAAGCGCTGGGTACTGGACTATGCGGCACACAATGAAGAAATTGAACAGATTTTGCATAGTATTTCAATGGATCTAAGGAAATTAGAAAACGACCTTTATGACATAGAAATTCAGGATGAAATCAACATGGCCCCCATGAGAAGCTACATCGAAGAATGGTTCCAACAGAGAATGGACAACCTCATTCAGGAAGGGAAACAATCGGTCGACACGACTCCACTGACCATCGATGACATCAACAAAAACACATCGGCTTCATAGTAAGTCTATACTGGCATCTTGTTTTCTTTATCAATCCAGTTTAAGTCTATACTGTCAACTTGTTTTCTTTATCAATCCAGTTATTACCTCTTTAAATAGAAAATTGTAACCAAAGACTCATAACTTCCAATTTCTTATTTTCAGGTCTTCCTCTCTACTGTCGCACGCTTCTTCTTTCGACATTCCTAATTCTTGTACTTATTTATTTTCATGGTTCGCGGGAGCCCCAATCCCAGTCTGTATGACAAATGCATTTAAATTTCCAGAAATATGTAATGGACATTATTATTTTTTGATAAATTTCAAAGAAAACTGATTCGAGAATGCCTGTCCAGGAACCTTTGTTGCTTGTTTCAAAGAAAACTAATTTGGGAATGCTAGATTTTTTTGTGTCCTAATGTATGCTAAAAAAAAAATCTCCAGGAACCTTTGTTCATCTAACAGACGTTATTACTTTCTAAGAAAACTAATTCAAGAATGTCTTTGTTGCACGATGTTATTACTATTCTATTGTATGCTAAATTTATGGTGTCTAGGAACCTATAATTTCATAAATTTCAATTTCTTTTGTGTCTAGGAGCCCTTGTTTTAAAGAAAACTAATCTGGGAATGCTATTTTTTTTTTTTGGTCCATGAACCTATGTAACAGACGTTATTACTATTCTATTGTATGCTAAAGTTTTTGTGTTCAAGAACCTTTTAAATGTTCTTGCACGATGTTGTTACTATTTTATTGTATGCTAAATTACTATTCTATTGTATGCTAAATTTTTTGTGTCCGGGAACCTTTTAAATGTTCTTGCACAACGTTGCTACTATTCTATTGTATGCTAAATTTATGGTGAGCCTTTCTTGCAGGAAGTTGTTACTATTCTATTGTATGCTAAATTTATGGTGTCCGAGAACCTATAATTTGATAATTTATGGTGTCTAGGAACCTATAATTTGATAATTTATGGTGTCCACGAGCCCTTGTTTTAAATAAAAACTAGTTTGGGAATAATAATTTTTTTTGTGTTTTGGTCCACGAACTTATGTAACAAACGTTATTACTATTCTATTGTATGCTAAACAGTTTTTGACATATTTCAAATAAAATTGTTTTCTTATCTTCTTTAAAATTTATGTCTTCATACATTTTTATCTTTCACTAGTCTATATGAAAAATACATTTAAATTTTTATATGTAACATACTTTTATTTTTTTATATATTTCAAAATTTCCAGTAGTATGTAACAAACTTTTATTTTTTCAAATAAAATTGTTTTTTTATCTCCTTTTAAATTTATGTAAAAAATAAATGGTGCTCTCCATGCCAAGCATATATATGTTGCACACAACATTTCCGTGATATACATTTCAAAATTATTTTTTTATATATTTCAAAATTTCCAATAGTATGTAACAAACTTTTATTTTTTCAAATAAAACTTATTTCTTATCTCCTTTTAAATTTATGTAAAAAAT
>JASDQU010011769.1:65327-76135 GCA_032191745.1 Picea mariana
CTTCTTTGTTTTCTTGCTGGGAGTTGTGATGGATTTTCAGGTCACGTGCAAAATGTTTCTTCGTTGAAGTATAAAGTTTCTTCCAACAACACAGATTTGGCAAGTGTATCGAGTTCTGCATATCGCACAAGAATTTTTCTTCCTCGGGGGCGTCACACTTACTGTGGCTTGCAAAATGGTCTGTGATGTTCGTGAATGACACGAAATATTACTCCATTTGTGAATGTAACCAGAGGCAGGTAACAGAAACTATATGGGTGGATAAAACGACATATTATCACTATGAAAGTTTCTATTTCAAAGTTTGTTGAGCTACTTTTGGGTGTGGTAACTGACTTGACAGAAAGCCATGTTCTTTGTCAAAGTTTTTTCAATTTCCTCTAGATGTAGTTACAGACTCCACATATTTGGCGTCACCTCCGAACATTCCAGACCTTTCTGTGGGTTTCCATATCTTCCACCACTATGACGAAAGATATATTCTGATACGATCTACAACATTTGATACACTTTCCATACCTGTGTTGATGCGTCTTGCAGCATTTGATACACTTGCTAGACCTGTGTTTCCTGAAGATGTCATGTACTTCAACAGAATAACATTTTGTAGCTAGTTTGGATGTTCCTTCCAATTTACTATAATAAAACAAAGAAGTTCAACATACAAATCTCCAAGTAGGCTTTTCAACCAAACATATGATCGAATACAGGGAGAATAGTAGTCACAACATACTATATTTTTTTTTCCTGTCCCATAGATGATGTCACATAAAACGACTCCCTCCACTTTGAATTGGGCTTGAATCGCATTTCTAAGTTGTCTCGGATGTCAATGGTCAGGAACATTACAAGGAAAGCACCTTAAACCCCAAGTTTTCGACAGCAGAGGGAAATTAATACTTGACAAAGAATAGAATGTTGAATAACCAGCCAATGCAAGCAGGCCATATCTAGAAGAGACAAGCTATTCAAAAAACCAGGATAGATCTAGTTGGCAGCGCCAATTAAGTCCAAGACCCGAAATTGATATTCAACTCATTTTTTACGAATAAAGGATTTGAACCTCAAGAAAACTGTCAACAAGCTTCATCAATGTACATATTTTTATTGGTCGGCGGCAGGCCCAATCGCAATCATTGTGGAAAATAATCTCAGTTGTATTTTTTAACCCATCTTATTTGAATATAGAATAATTGCAGTTTTTTTTTAATAGTGTTTTCCAATCGTTGGTATTGATTTTCATTTTATTTTCTACCTTTTTTCCCTGTGTGTCGTTAAACATGGATGACAAGCTTTTCTTTATGTTGCCCACTACTTCAATTTAAATAAAGGCTACTCTGTTTGTTGCTTACATTTTACATTGAAGAATAATTTGTCATAGGCCATACTTATGTGGCATCGGCCCTATACTTAAAGAAAGAAATTTGAGGACCCATCCTACTTTCATTCTTCGGGGCCCATAAATAGAATGAATTAATGACTTACAACAAGGAAACTCAAGTGTTGACACTATGTTCCTGTTAAATATATTGCACATATTGCAGCTTCTTCTATTTGATAATATTCGTGCATATAAACTAATATGAGTACTATTGGAATAAATATAAAAACTTCCTCTTGGGCAAAACTTCAGCAATTATCTGGCCACTGGGTCCCGGGTTTGCAGTATTGAACAACTATGTTCCATGTTCCGTCATATACATCTTGCAGCCAAAGAGCTTCCGTGATCTACAATTTATGCTTTAACTAGTGATAACTCACTAAGGGTTCGAAAAGCTTGGCATTAATAAAAGAACGGTTGAAGTTGCCTTAATTACTTAAATTACACCAATTTTTTATTAAATTTAATTTAATTTAGATATTAATGTTTATGGAAAGTCAATGTTTTCTCATGTCATTGCAAGGAATACAAGATGAATATATGATAAGGAGTTTATCTCATTGAACCCACAATGCAAATTCATGTTTCTTGTTGTGTTATATACATCTTGCAGTCAAAAATTTCGTGGTTTCAACGAAATTTGTGAACCGAAGAGCATCCTGCAAAATACTATTCAAATAAATATTAAAACTTTCTCCATTAATACATATTAGTATGAATACTATTGAAATAGATATAAAACCTTTCTCTTGGCCAATACTTAGCCAATTATCTGGCCACCAGGCCCTGGGTTCACAGTATCCAGCACCTATGTCCCCTGTTTCGTCATATACATCTTGGAGCCCAAGAACTTCAGTGATCTGCAGTTTATGCTTTTACTAGTGAGAACCCAGTAGGGGTTTGAAAACATTGCCATTAATAAATGAAAAAATAAAAAATAAAAAGTTTTTCAACTGTCAGATACTTTTCCCTTTTCCCCTTTTCTTTTTCTCGTCCATGATCTCTTTTTGGTTTTATACTTAGTCGTCTTTCTATGATCGGTGGTTGTAGGGTTGGCGGGCTGACATATCTTCATATCCATCTGTATCTTCACATGACGAAACTGACCGACCATTATTCCTTTCCATACTTAGTCAATTTTATGGTCGCAGTTGTCGGGTTGGTGCATACGAACTCGCCTTTTCTTCTTCCCGCCTGTTATCGCTTTCTAGACATATACTTAGTCATCTTTCTATGATATCCGGTTCCAGGGTTGGCGGGATGACATGTCTTCATCTCCATCTATATCTTCACATGACAAATATGACCAACTATTGTTCCTTTCCATACTTAGCCAATTTTATGGTCGTGGTTGTCAGGTTGGCACTTACGAACTCGGTTGTTTATTGTTCCATTATATACATCTTGCACTCAAAACATTTGTGATCTCAATTCCACCATGGGTTCCTTGTATACATTAACTTCATTCAAAGTATATATCCTTGCCTTCCATCCCCACCAACTTCATGTCCTTCATGATATACATTAACTATTCTCTTACTAGTGACAACTGGACACACTAGTACACATTATATAAATTGACTACCAAACTCCGACATCATCCCCTATTCCATGTTACACATTATGCATTCATATGTTCTGAACTATACAATTTGGTCGTCGGGGCCTTGCGTCCTGTGGGGAAACCTTGTGACCCTATTTTGGATCCTCGCATTCACGGGTTCACGAAAACTCCAAGTCCTAGTCATCGTTTCCTATTCTACCCATCCTTGTACTTCTTTCCATATATGCCACACCAAAGGTTTAATACTAGAACGGCATCATGCAAGTAAAAAAAATTTCATTAATAAGCAAAAGTCAAGACAACCAACCATCCCTACAGAACTTGTCCAGAAACATGCAAATAATATCTTGCTTAGCGAAAGCATGTCCTGGCCAGCGTTTCCATGTTCTATACTTGCACACTTTTTTGATTGAGGGTTCTCGGATTGACAGCCTCAAAATTGTGTTTCGAATTTTTTGTGAGTTGCAAACAGCACCCGGAGTTCCACAATATACAATTTGTCTGCAGGAATGTATAAAAACTCTTAATTCTCCTCTTTTCTCCCCCCCTCTATTATCCCTTTGTGGTTCTATATTTAGTGGCATCTATATGATCACGGCCTCATGGATTTGCAAATTGACAACTCTTTATCTATATATTCACACCATCAATCGGACTGACCGCGGTCCCTTTCAATACTTAGCCAATTATGTTATCATCGAGTCTCGGGTTTGCAGTATCCAACACCTATGTCCCCTATTCCTTCATATACATATTGCACCCAAAGAACTTTCTTGATCTGCAATTTATGCCTTTACTAGTGAGAACTCACCAGGGGTTCGAAAGAATTTGCATTAATAAGCGAACAATAGATGTTCTTCTGTGAGATACTTAGTCCTTTTTCCCTTGCCTTCTTCCCATGTATTATCGCTTTCTATCTATATACTTAGTCTCCTTTCTATGATTGCGGATTCCAACGTTGGCGTGTTGACATATTTTCATATCCATCTATATCCTCACATGACGAATCCGACTGACTGTTGTTCCTTTTCATACTTATTCAATTTTATGCCCGCGGTTGTCGGGTTGGCGCTTTCGAACTCTATTGCTTCTTATTCTGTGATATACATCTTCCACTCAAAAATTTTGTGATCTACAATTCCACCGCGGACTCCTTCGTCCTTTTTCCCTTTTTTTCTTCCCGTGTATTATTGGACTATAAAGTATGGACATGAGATTTTATAGAGCATGTACGGATTCTGTATTCCATACCTAGCCATTTTTTGGATCGCGGGTTCTCGGGCGGGTGAGCTCTAAATTGGGCCTCCATTGTTTTGTGCCGTACAAATAGCACCTAGAATTTCGCGATATACAAATTGACAATTGGACTTGGGGGTTGGCTGGCTCAACATTGCACTTCTATTGTTCTTTGTCCTCCAAACATCGCTCATAGTTCCTCGATATACAAATTGACAAACGGACTCCAGGGCTGGCGGGGTCAAGATTTCCATTGTTTACAGATGGTAATCCCTATCAACTATATAATAGTATCTAAAAACATTATTTTCAATACTAAATTAGCTCTTACTAGTGACAACTGGAAATAGTGGTACGAAACAATTGGCATCACACCCTCCGCAATATATAAATTGACTACCGGATTTTGACATCGTCTGCTCTTCCATGTTACAAATTATACATTCAAATGTTTCGAGTGATACAGTTTGAATGCCGAGGCCTCGCATCTTCTGGAGAGACGTTGTCAACCTATTTTGGATCCTCCTGTTGTCAGGTTCACGAAATGTCCAATTCTTGGATATTGTTTTGGGTTGGCGCTTTTGAACTTTGTTGGTTCTTGTTCCATAATATACATCTTGCACTTGAAATTTCCATTCTCTACAATTCCACCACGCACTCATCCCTTTTTCCCTTTTTTTCTTCTTGTGTGTTATCGTCTTCTAGTTATATACTTAGTCTCCTTTCTATGATCGCGGATTCCAGCGTTGGCGGGCTGACATATCTTCATTTCCATCTATATCCTCACATGACGAATCCGACCGACCATTGTTCATTTCCATACTTAGCCAATTTTATGGCCATGATTGTCGGGTTGGCGCTTTCGAACTCTGTTGCTTCTTGTTCTGTGATATACATGTTGAACTCAAAACTTTCATCATCTACAATTCCACCACGGACTCCTCGAACTCACAAGCTTCATTCTACCACGATTCACAAATATTTCAAAGTATCTCTCGCTACCTTCCATCCCCACTAACTTCATGTCATTCCTAATATACATTGGTTGTGTTATTTCTAGTGAAAACTGAACACAATGGTACGAAACAGTTGGCATCTGGCCCTCTGCAATATACAAATTGACTACCGGGTTCACATCTTGTACTCAAAATTTCCATGATCTACAATTCCATCGCGAACTCCTTAGTCCTTTTTCCCTTTTCTTCTTCCCGTGTAGTATGGCTTTCTGGTTATAGACTTAGTCGCCTTTCTATGATCGCGGGTTCCAGCGTTGGTGGGCTGGCATATCTTTATTTCCATCTATATAATCACATGGTGAATCTGACCAACCGCTGTTGATTTCCATACTTAGCCAATTTTATGGTCGCGGTTGTCGGGTTGGTGGTTTCGAACTCTGTTGCTTCTTGTTCTATGATTTACATCTTGCACTCAAAACTTATGTGATCTACAATTCCACCGCAGACTCCTCGAACTTGCAAGATTCACTCTACCATGGTTCACAAATGTTTCAAAGTATCTGTCGCTGCCTTCAATCCCCACTAACTTCTTGTCCTTCCTATTATACATTGGTTATTCTCTTACTAGTGACAATTTCACACACGGATACGAAATAGTTGGCATCCGGCCCTCCACAATATACAAATTGAATACTGGGTTCTGACATTGTCCTTTCTTCCGTGTTACATATTATGCATTCAAATGCTTCGAATGATACAATTTGACCATGGGGGCCTCACATCTTCTGGAGAGACCTTGTCAGCCTATTTTGGATCCTCGTGTTGATGGGTTCATGAAATCTCTAATTCTTAGTCACTGTTTCAAGTTGGTGCATTCAAACTATGTTGCTTCTTGTTCTGTGATATACATATTGCACTCAAAATTTCCATGATTTACAATTCCACCATGGACTCCTTAATCATTTTTCCCTTTTCTTCTTCCCATGTATTATCGCTTTGTCGTTATATACTTAGTCATTTTCTATGATCATGGGTTCCAACGTTGGTGGGCTAACATATCTTCATCTCCATCTATATCCTCACATGATGAATCCGACCGACCGTTGTTCCTTTCCATACTTAGCCAATTTTATGGCCGCGGTTGTTGGGTTGGCGCTTTCGAACTCTGCTGCTTCTTGTTCTGTGATATACATATTGCACTCAAAATTTACGTGATTTACAATTCCACCATGGACTCCTTAGTCATTTTTGCCTTTTCTTCTTCCCATGTATTATCACTTTGTGTTTATATACTTAGTCGCTTTTCTATGATCGTGGGTTCCAGCATTGGCGGGTTGACATATCTTCATCTCCATCTATATCCTCACATGACGAATCTGACCAACCATTGTTCCTTTCCATACTTAGCCAATTTTATGTCCACGGTTGTCGGGTTGGCACTTTTGAACTCTGGTTCTTATTGTTCTATTCTATACACCATGCACTCAAAACTTTCGTGATCTACAATTCCACCGCGGACTCCTTGAACTCGCAAGCTTCACTCTACCATGGCTCACAAATGTTTCAAAGTATCTGTCGTTGCCTTCCATCCCCACTAACTTCTTGTCCTTCCTGATATACATTAGTTATGCTCTTACTAGTGATATACAAATTGCCCTCTGGACTGTCCTGTCATACCCTCTTCAATGTTACACGTATTGCACTCAAAAAGTTCTGAGACATACAATTTGACCCTCGCTCCCTCACCTCTAATGGTTGTACCTTGTAACCCTATTTTGAAGCTTCTTTTTCTGGTACCCATGACCTTCGTACTTTCTTAGTATGCAATTAGAATCCTTTCATGATAACAGTTGACGATACAGGAACCATCTACATTGTCATTAATGAGTGAAATGCTCGAGGATATCTCCCATTATTATGCATTAAACCAAGATCTGGGGAGAGTTATATTGTCCCTTCTGATTGTTCATCTCAAACACGCGTCGTCGTGTTGGCCCACTAAATAAATCTACAATGATTAATCACTCATTGTCATATATGCCATGTTTGCATTTCTTTGTATGTAATTACTAGTGTTTAATGTTAACAACGCATGATGCAACAATCGTCCAAATTTTCATTAATGAACGAAAGTCTCGAGGATATCTCCCATTCACACGCGTTGGACCAAGATTTGTGCAGAGTTATGTTATCCCTTTCAACTTTTCATTTCATTCATCGTCTGGAGAAAACAAACATTCATGTAGACTTATGGCAGCAGGTCGAAAGCAGTTTTGTGGAGATACACTAAATGTCTTTGAACATCAGGAACAAAACTTCCAGTGGTCCAGGGCATACTTTTACTATTCATCCCATTCCACCCAGAACGAAGTGATTTGGACCTCTGGAATCACTCATGCAAGTTGCGTCCCTGAGGTTTTTTATTGTAAGGAGGTGGTCTCTTGGTGCGCCGAAAAATACATTCCAAGCCAAATAATTATTCCACTGTGCAACCATTCTCCTATTTCTTTGTCACCTCAGGTCTTCCGCAAGATGTTAAAATTTTCAGAGACAACATTGATGTTCATAGGACAAGACTGCAAGCAGTTCCTAGAAAAACATGATAACGGGTTGAACATCTTAGTCGATTTCCTCGAAGACTCGACAACAGTTCTTGAAGATATCACAAAGTTGCAGGTAAGTTCCTTTATAAAATTGTTCTGGGAAATTGCTTGGACGTTTACAAGAATAACGGGACAGGCATCCATGGCAAGCATTTCCCACATAATTATTTATATTTTGTACTTCACAGTCAAGGAGCAATTCATTTTCGATTGGGGAAGTTAATTTCCATTGAGATCTGTTCCCAGTTGTCATGATTCAAAGAATCAAATAAATTTTATATTTCATCCTTCTTGATTTTCGCAATAGTGCATTGCTATCAGTTTCCAAAACTTTCTCTATCCAATAAAATAAACTATGGATTCGACCCAGTAACATTCTAGTACTAGGCCCTGTGGAGGCACAAGACCTCCCATTGTTTTTATGAATTTTTTAATGGCTTTGTCTCAGTTTTCAAATATTTATTGTTAGGTAAGGATGCTTCGCGGATGTCTAGCTACGCAACCAATTTTTTGAACAGGAAGGGCACACTTGAACAAAAGGAAAATCGTAGTGTACTCATGGTATTTGGATCTAAGAAAAATCTTACTTTCCTTCCATGCCACATCATGGACAAGATGTTTGTTGCAGAAATAGCAAGGCAATACAACCACTGGTTGCATTTTTTCCATGAAAAGAAAAAAAAAATCCATTCCTCTACCCTGGAAAGTCGGAGACTTCGTGTACAGAAACATCAAAAAGATTGACGAATTTGTCGATCATTTCAAGAAATTGAACCTAACGTATGTTGAAAGGATAAAAGGGTTCGACCCTAATGGGATTTTTCAAGAAAATTTACTGGCAATTGGCTTTAACATCTCTTTTATCCATAGACACCTGACCAAAGATAGGGATAATGATGACAACAATCCTGCTTCTGGCGATTGCGATGCAGATACATTGCAAAGCACGACTGAATTGTATAGACAACAAGGAAAAGTATTCGGTGAGAAGAGTGCTCAGTCCCCTGCCAGCACTCCCAAGAGCACAACATCAGGGAGCATTGCTTCAATGGCCCACCCCAGTAAGAAATCAACCTAGAAATATTCGAACGGAGGAGGAGATAAGAACCCTCCTCGCATAAAAATTGATAGTTCTAACAAAATTCCACTAACGAAGAAGAGAAAAAACAATGCAGGGCAGGTCGACGAACCCAAAATTGAAAGTGAACAAGTGCAACTTGAAATTGAAACTGAGCACATGCACAAAATTGGGTCGTCCGCAGTGGAAATAGTTGAGACTGAAATGTTTTACAAAGATGAATCCTTCATATTCCAGAGCGTTGTTTTTGACATCCAATATAAAAGTATGGTCATTTAAAAGAGAGATGTAACAAACAAGAAAGACAAATCTTGCATAGAGATTAACTTTAGGGAAATGCGGTCGTCTCAAATCTCCCTATTTCACCAAGTAACCGGTGATGCTCTTCATGATTCCATTGGAGGAATTGAAGCAGAAAATGCCAGACTGAAAGACCGCCTCAACGAATTTGAGCATGATTTCATTGCCACCCCATAATTTGTCAGTCCTTTAGCAAAAACCATGCTTTCTACCACTGCAACCAAGATGAAAATATTCTCTACCCTCCTTGCATGTTCCAGAGCCCATATAGAGAATAACATCAACAAAATAATGTAGCTAGTTACTGAAGCCTGGGAAACATCACAAAGTTTAGTTTCCTTCCGAAAGAAGGCAAATGATTTTCTTGAACAATTGGAGGCGAATTTAAAAAATGATCAGTGTTTCTATGAACAGGTGCTGACCCATTTTTCCAACCATGTCGTCAACACATCCGAACTGAAAAGAAGACAATAGAAACTCCCCTCCCCAAAGCGGACCAAAAAAGTAAAAGCATGTTGGAAAAAGAAAGTTAAGAACCTGGATCTCATTGTCGATTCATGTTAAAAATCCATATCAGAAAAGGAAGAATTATTCACAAGCCTGATCCAAATAGACTTAGCCGGAAGTACCAACGAGGTTCAAGACCCAAACTTAATTCTCAAATCCTTGTCAATGACCAAAGAAGCCTTCCATGAACAACTTGATATTTTAAAGGGGTTGTCTTTCGAAAAGTTTTACGACATAGTTGAACATCATGTAGATGAACTTAAGCGCTGGGTACTGGACTATGCAGCACACAATGAAGAAATTGAATAGATTTTGCATAGTATTTCAATGGATCTAAGGAAATTAGAAAACGACCTTTATGACATAGAAATTCAGGATGAAATCAACATGGCCCCCATGAGAAGATACATCTAAGAATGGTTCCAACAGAGAATGGACAACCTCGTTCAGGAAGGGAAACAATCGGTCGACACGACTCCACTGACCATCGACGACATCAACAAAAACACATCGGCTTCATAGTAAGTCTATACTGGCATCTTGTTTTCTTTATCAATCCAGTTTAAATCTATACTATCATCTTGTTTTCTTTATCAATCCAGTTATTACCTCTTTAAATATAAAATTGTAACCAAAGACTCATAACTTCCAATTTCTTATTTGCAGGTCTTCCTCTCTACTGTCGCGTGCTTCTTCTTTCGACATTCCTAATTCTTGTACTTATTTATTTTCATGGTTTGCGGGAGCCCCAATCCCAGTCTGTATGACAAAAGCATTTAAATTTCCAGAAATATGTAACATACATTATTATTTTTTAATAAATTTCAAAGAAAACTGATTCGAGAATGCCTGTCCAAGAACCTTTGTTGTTTGTTTCAAAGAAAACTAATTCGGGAATGCTAGATTTTTTTGTGTCCTAATGTATGCTAAAAAAAAATCTCCAAAAACCTTTGTTGATCTAACAGACGTTATTACTTTCTAAGAAAACTAATTCAAGAATGTCTTTGTTGCACGATGTTGTTACTATTCTATTGTATGCTAAATTTATGGTGTCTAGGAACCTATAATTTCATAAATTTGAATTTCTTTTGTGTCCAGGAGCCCTTGTTTTAAAGAAAACTAATCTGGGAATGTTATTTTTATTTTTTTTTGGTCCATGAACCTATGTAACAGACGTTATTAC
>JASDQU010011769.1:112226-127108 GCA_032191745.1 Picea mariana
TGAAATTAAATTGTAGAATATCAATATTTAATACTAATACTTTAGTTTTGAAAATGATGTTTTCTTGTAGTGTTACATAGTTCATAGGGATCACCATCCGTAAACAATTGCAAGGTTGGACCCGCCAGCGCTGGAGTCCATCTGTGAATTTGTATATGGTGGAAGTCTAAGTGTTGTTTGATATAACATTATACCAAGAAGTCCGCCTGTCGATTTGTATATTGTGGAACTCTTGGGTGCTATTTGTAGCTAACAGAACAATACAGGCCCAATTTTGAGCCCGTCAGCCCGAGTACTTGCGATCCAAATATTGGCGTAAGTATGGAATGTGGGAATAGTAAAATGCTCGAGTACCCCGCAGGTCCACTGGCTAATTTTTATATCGCGGAATTGTGGATGATATTTGTAGGCCATGGAACAATGGATGCTAAATTTAGAGCCCTCCATTCTGAGAACCCGCGATCCAAAAAGTGCCTAAGTAGGTTTTTCTTTCAAATAAGATATTTCACATCCTTTTATAATTTTATGTAATTAAATTATACAGTATCAGTATTTAATATTAATACTTAAGTTTTGAAAACAATGTTTTTTTGTCATGTTACATAGTTCATAGGGATCAGCATCCGTAAACAATCGCAAGGTTGGGCCCGCCAGCCCTGGAGTCCATCTGTGAATTTCTATATGGCAGAAATCCGACTGTTGGTTAATATCAAATTATACCAAGAAGTTTTCCTGTCGATTTGTATATTGCAGAACTCTTCGGTGCTATTTGTAGGCAACGAAACAATACATGCCCAGTTTTGACCCCGCCATCCTAAGTACCTGCAATCCAAAGATTTGTGTAAGTATGATATTCCAGAACAGTAAAATGCCCGAGTACCCTGCAGGTCCGCTGGCCAATTTGTATATCACAAAATTCTGAATGCTATTTGTAGGCCACGGAACAATGGATGCCCAATTTAGAGCTCACTAGTCCGAGAACTAGTGATCGAAAAAGTGCCTAAGTATGGAATTCTTCTCTCTTCTTTTCCTTCTTGAAACATGGGTTCCTTCATAGGTGGGTTTAACATTGTGTTTCCATTATTATCCCCCCTGCAAATAGCACCCGAACTTCCATGATTTACAAATTTGCAAAGAAACCCCCTTCCGCGATTTATGAATTTCCAAAGAAATTTCGCGACATAGAAATTGACGGTCGATATCTGTCACTGAGATGCAATATGACCATCGACCCTTCACGTCTCCTGAGTATATTTTCTTCCCTTCTTCTTTTCTAACCCACCCGACCGCTTTCCATACTTGGGTACTTCTTGGAATTGGTTTCACGGGTTGGGAGGTGCCTCACCGCAATTCACCGTCGTCGGTGCCTTCGTACTTGTTTCCAGAAATGCAATAACTAAGCTTTAGTGCTAGTACTTCTTCTTGCAAGAACTGTTAAGATTTTCATTAATGTCCATAAGTCTGGAGAATATTTGTCATTACTACGAATTAAACTAAGATTTGTGAACAAGTATGTTATCCTTTCCTAGTATTCAATTCAAAGACGATGCAATCTGTTTTTTGTGCACCGATGGGTTGGTGCTTTTAAGAAATTTGTAATTCTCAATCTCTCTTCTTCATCACCGTCACCTTCGCACTTTTTTTCTAATTATGCAATTAGCGAGTTGTGATGGTGACAGCTCATTCCACACAAACCCTGGAGATTGTCATTGATCAACGAAAGGCTCGAGGAGATATTCCATTGATACGCATTAAACCATAATTTGCAGAGGCTTATATTATCCCTCCCTCATTTTCATTTCAAACACAGTCTAGAGAAAACCGAAATTATTGTTAACTTGTGGCGGCAATTGTCTCCAAATACAGTAAACACATTGGGGCATAATGGCCAGAGGTTCCACTATTCCAGGGCATATTCTTACTACTCATCTCCCTTCGCCCAAGACCAAAAAAGGAGATGGTCCCTTGGTACATCGAGAGATATATTTCAAGCCAAATAATTTGAAGGCAACCCTGCCTGCTCATAGAACCTGCCCAGTTTCATTCATGGCTAGCGTAGAGGTTGTTGTCATGAATTTTGAGTCAGAAGAAGATGATCTAATGAGCAATGATACAGCAATGGATGATGGCAATGCAAAGACTCTTCCCACTACTATGCCCAAATGGAAATCAACCATAATGGATGTAACTTCCTGGCTCAGTGATAGCAGTCCTCACAACACAAAAAGGAGTTTCAGAAAAGAAACCGACAGTAAACGCAATAGCGGCTTTGCAGCGCAAAAATAGGAATTCCAAAGTTCCAAATTAGTCCATTATGGGTGGAAGAGTTTCACTGTAAAGTAATGATCTGTTCATGCTCCCAGAGATATATTTCAAGCCAAAAAATTATTCGCTTGCGGGACTACTCTCCTCTTCTCTGGATATACAATTAACATCTTTGGGAATCAGTTTGAAAACTCTCATTGTTGCATGTCACTTTTGTACTAGTCATCTCCTTCCACCCAGAATGGACTAATTTGGACCTCTAAAATTGCACATGCAACCTATGCTCTTGAATTTTTTTTGACTATGCAGAGGCAGTCTTAGATAAGGGAAGCTTCTGAAAACTATCAATTCCATCACAGTATGATTCATGGAGGAGAAAACTGTGGGGATCTTGCATAGTGCAGAACCCATGCGCGCGTTTTTCGTAAATACGCTCAATGTTTTGCCCTGAAGAATTAGGTCGAATTTGTAAGGATAGATGTACAACACTTGGTGTTTTTGTTATTTTTCTTAAATGGATTTGCTATTAAAAAGTAATTGCCTTGGACTCTTCGTTGCTTCTTCTTTTCTGGATATAACGCATGTTCTCCTTGGCATGGTTCGGTCCTCTCATACTTCTTCGATATTGTGTTTAATTAGGTTATTTTTTCTAATATGGAACATCTAACACTTATATCACAATGTACTGTGTCAATTGAGCGGCCTTTTATGCAAACAAAAAATGGATTACACAGTTTCAAACCAACGTTCACTTCTATTCATAATGCAGATAGAGAATAGCAATACCAATGTACAATCTTGCAGCAAAATTGTTATTCATGTTTCTAGACATGCAGTTATTAAGTTTTAATGCTAACAACCCATAATGCAAGAAGTTTAATACTTGAGTTAATATGTTGCAGTCATGGAAGAATGTGTAAAGAACACAGTTGCACCTACACTTTCGAATAAAATGTAATCTTCAACAAAGCATTTCCTGACAATTAATAGAAAATGAAGTTTAGTTGTTAGCTTAATACATTATAGTCATGGAAGAATGTATGAAGAACATACTTACACGCACGGGTCGCAATAAAATATAATCTTCAACAATGCATTTGCTGACATTTAGTAGAAAATGATGGTTTTGCAAAAATGGGGCTTCTTTGAAACCAATTCGCCCTTACGAAAACTGCCTTCCGCCTTTCTATTTTCCCACTCTTTTATTCCCTCTAGTTTCTCTTTCTAGATAGTTGATCGTTTTTTTTCTGAAAATGCCTTGCTGCATGGTTTGGTGGATTCACGTGTTTCCAACGACCACTACCCCTTTCTTTAAATTAACGTTATATTGTTCTGTGTCCTAGAACTAGCACCCAGAGTTCCGCGATATAGAAATTGACAGGCGGACTTGCGTGCTCACTGGGTCAACATTGTAGTTCTACTTTTCTGTGACCTCCAAATAGCATTTGTAGCTTCGGGATATACAAATTGACATATGGGCTCCACGGCTCACAAAATTGCCTTTTTTTATGGATGGGAAAGTGCTAAAACGAGCCATACCACATTTTCCCCACAGAAACTATATTAAAGGGCAAGTCATTTCCTCTATAGTTCCCTGCCCTACAAACAACACCCACAGTTCCGCACTATAGAAATTGACAGCCACACTTGCAAGTTGGATGGCTAATCAAATGCCTCGTAGTTCTGCGATATAGAAATTGAAAAACGTAGCATACAAGCAATAACCAAGTAAACTCGGAGATCACATTCTTGGTCATTGTTTTATGTTCCCCCCAACTTCGCAATTTTGTTCTGTTTCTCTTTTCCCTGGACTTTATCTTCTTCATCACTTATTCATTTTTTTGAAAATGTATGGTTGCACACATGGATGGGGTTGCAGGTTCACACTTTCACTCGTGCTCTTTTATCACGACACCGACTGACCGCTTCACCATTCCATACCTAGAAACTTCTCCAATCGTGAATTCTCAGTAGGTGAGCTCTAGATTGGACTTCTTTTGTTCCATGGCTTGGGAACAGTAGCGTCACTTCCGCGATATGCAAATTTGCAATCAGACTCAGATCATACCCTCTTTTGTATTATGGTCCACCTATCATGTGCTTTTCCATGGTATACATCTTGCACTAAAAAATTGAGAGAAATACAATTTAATCATCGGGCTCTCGCATATTTTCTAGAACTATTGTCACCCCATTTTGAACCCATCTGTCTGCTTTCCATACTTCTCAATTTCTTCAAATTCCTTTGGCGTATCGTCGGTTTGGCGAGTTGAAGAAATATTCAGTTCGTAGTCATTGTTTCCTATGCACTCATCCCTTTGCAATTAGCAATTGCCAATTATATATAAGATCTTATTTCTAGGCATGCAATTATCAATTTTTCTATTCCATACTTAGCCACTTTGTCGGAATTCCGCAAATATACAAATCGATCGTTGAACTGCCCCATCATCATCTTTTCCATTTTACACATTTTTCACTCAAAAATTCTGGCCCTATCGCTATTCCGCAAATATGCAAACCGGTCGTTGAACTGCCCCATCGTCATCTCTTCTGTTTCACACATTTTGCATTCAAAAATTATGATACATAAAATTTGACCGTGCAACACTCACCTATCCTCAGTATTTCCGTAACCCTTTTTTGAATCCCGTCCGACCACTTTTTAGAGCTTTGCATTCTTTCCTTGCTCTCCACCATCTCCGTCACCTTCGCACTTGTCTATAATAAAAGAAAAAAAAATTATATATATACATATATTGTTTCTAAATATGGAATTACTGGCATTTAATTCTAACAGGTCATCATGCAGGAATCGTATAAATTGTCATTGATGGTCGAAAAGCTCAAGGAGATATCCTATTCATGTGCATTAAACCAAGATTTGCGATGGGGTTGTATTATCCATTCCCACCGTTGATTTAAAAATCATGAAATGCTCTTCACACATCATGGCCTTCGCACGCTCACAAAACCTCCAGTCCTTAATTGCTCTTCATCGTACCAGCCACCTTCACATTTCTAAATATGTAATAAATAAGATTTACTGATAACATTTCATCATTAATCAGCAAAAGGCTCGAAGAGCTTTCCCATTCATAATAATTTCACCAAGATTTAGCAAAGAGTTACATTATCAGCTCTAATTGTTCATTTAAACCATCATCTGGAGCAAACGAACGTTCTCATAAACCTATGGCACCAGCTCGACAATAGTTCTNGTCATGATGCAGGAACCGTATAAATTGTCATTGATGGTCGAAAAGCTCGAGGAGATATCCTATTCATGTGCATTAAACCAAGATTTGTGAGGGGGTTATATTATCCATTCCCACCGTTGATTTAAAAATCAAGAAATGCTCTTCACACATCGTGGCCTTCGCATGCTCACAAAACCTCCAGTCCTTAATTGCTCTTCATCGTACCAGTCACCTTCACATTTCTAAATATGTAATAAATAAGATTTACTGATAACATTTCATCATTAATCAGTGAAAGGCTCGAAGAGCTTTCTTATTCATAATAATTTCACCAAGATTTAGTAAAGAGTTACATTATCAGCTCTAATTGTTCATTTAAACCATCATCTGGAGCAAACCAACGTTCTCATAAACCTATGGCACCAGCTCAACAACAGTTATGTGGAGATACAGTGAACATCCTCCGGCACAAGGACCAGAACTTCCAGTGGTCCAGGTCATTTTATTATGACTCAACCTCTATCGCAAAGAACCAAGTAATCTGAACCTCTAGGATTGNCAGTTCCTAGCAAAGCATAATAATGGGTTGGACCTCTTGCCGCATTTTTTGGAAAACCTGCATCTAGTTCCTGAAGATATCACAAGCTTCCAGGTTAGTTCATTTAGAAATCCATTTCACGAAATTTCCTGGCTGTTTACAAGAATAACGGGACAGGAGTCCATAGCAACTGTTTCCTGGATGGCCTTTTATATTTTTCATTTCACAATCAACGAACAAGCCATTTTTTATTGGGGCAGGTTAATTTCCCATGAAATTTGTTCCCAATTATCAAGCTTCAAAAGGGAAAATAAATTTTATATGCCATCCTATTTATTTTTTGCAATAGCGCATTCCTATTGGTTTCCACAACTGTCTCTCTCCAAGAATTTCAACTATGAATTTCACCCAGTAATGTTCTGGTACTAGGCCTTGTGGAAGCACAAGGCTTCCCACTGTTTTTATGAGGTTTTTGATGGCTTCGTATCTGTTTTCAAAGTTTTTTTGTTAGGAGAAGATGATCCCCGCGTATCTAAATAGGCAGCCAATTTTTTGGACAAGAAGGGGACAGTCAAACATTTGGATAATTACACTGTCATAAAAATTTTTGGCTCCACGGAACAACCTGCACTCCTTCCATGTCACATTACAGACAGAATGTTTGTTGTAGAGGTAGCACGGTAATACAGCTATTGGTTCCATCTGTTGCAAACGAAGAAAAAAAACAGTTCATTCCCCTGCCTTGGAAAGTAGGGGAGTTCGTGTTGAAAAACACCAACAAAATTGACGAATTCATAGCACATTCTAGCATATCCAACCTCAAATATGCTGAAATCATAAGAGGGTTCAACCCCTATAATATTTTTCGACAACATTTACAAACACTTGGCCTCGGCGATTGTTTTTTAAGTAAACACCTAGCCAAAAATAGAGACAGTTGCAGCAATGGTCCTCCCTCTGATGTTGGCGACGTAGACACAATGCAAAGTTGCACTAAATTGTACATGCAATAGGGGAAAGGCCCCGCTAACAAGAGTCTTCAATCAGAAAATAGCACTCAAAAAAGTGTGAAATCCTGGAGCATCACTCCAACGGTCCACCACAACAATAAATAAACTTAGAGTTCTTCAAACGAAGGAGGAGATAATGACCCTCCTCACTCTAAAATTGATAGTTCTCACAAGATTCCAGTAGAGAAGAAGAGAAAACAAAATGTGGGGAAGGCAGAAGAGTCGGAAATTCAGAGTGAGAACATGGAACTTGACACTGATCTGGATAGAATGATCCGCTTCCTTGATCAGCCCGAAGACGCCACCATAGCCATCCAATGGACATATCCGTTACTAAAAATTTTGACCAAGATGAATCCTTCATGTTCCAGAGTGTTGTTTTTTATACCCATTCCAAAAAATTGATAATTGAGAAAAAATATGTTAAAAATAAGAAAGGTAAATCTCATTCAGTGGTTCACCTTGCCAACATGCGGTTGTCCCAAATCTGTCAAATTCACATGGCAAGCGGAGAAGCACTTCATGATTCCATTGGAGGAATCTAGACCGAGAATGTCAGGCTGACGGAGCGAGTCAAGGAATTGGAAGACACTTTCATTCCTATTCCATTTCTTCTCGATCCTTTGGTAATAGCCATGCCTGCCACCCCTAGAGTCAACATAAAAGAATCTTCCAATATGCTCGCACCATGTAAAGGATATGTGGAGAATAATATAAAAAAAAAAAGAATGGAACTGGTTACTGACATGTGGAAAAGATCACAAACCATCACTTCCCTTGGAACTAGGGCACATAGTTTTCTCGAGCATTGCAGGACGAGTTAAAAGATGAAGAAAATTTCTTTTTAAAAACAGTCATTCCTTTTGGCACCATTGTCAACAATATGACAGAAACAAAAAGAAGAGAAGAAGATCTTCCATCCAAAAACCAGATCGTTCAATTGAATTCATGTTGGAAAGAAAAAGTGAAGAACCTGCATCTCATTGTTCAAATGTTTGAACAAGCCATATCAAATAAAGATAAATTGTTCACAAGGCTATGAAATATAGACTTAGTTGAGAAAACCAACGAATTCCAAGACCCAAACTTAATCGCAAACTCCTTTCCCTTAACCAGGCAAGAGTTCGATAAACAGGTTGTTATGTTTAAGGCCTTGTCTCTGGAAAAAATTTACAGAATCATTCAATTTGATGAATCTAACGGCCACGACTGGCTGGTCAAATATTCAGTACAGAATGAGAAAATTCATTAGACTCTCTGTAATCTTTCTATCGACTTATAGGAATTAGAAAATGATCTTTTCAACATAAAAATCCAGAATGAGATAAATGTCACCCCAATGAGAAGCTACATTGAAGAATGGCATGAAACGCAATTGAAACAGGCCGTCGATGAAAGGCAACAGGAAGTTTCTAGGATTTCAGCAGTCGTCAATGACATCATTGAAACGGCAGTCCTCGGTGACATCAATGAAACGCCAACTGCAAGAAAGTAGCCAAAGGGCTCATATGTACCCTCATTGTAAGTCTACTGATCACATCCTACTTTGTTTATCAACCAAGTTATTCCACTTTCTTAAATACAAATGTGTAGGCAAACACTTATACCTTTCCATTTATTTTTTTTCCAGGTATTGAACTTTATCTTCTTTCTACAATCCTGTTTCTTGTACATATTTCTCTAATGGTCTGCGGAAGCCCCAATCCCAGTCTACATGACAAACGCATTGAAATTTCGATTTATATGTAACAAACTTTTATTTTTTTGTATATTTCAAAATTTCCAGTACTATGTAATGTTTTCATACATTCTTATCTTTCAATAGTCTCTATGACAAATGCATTTAATTTTTTATATGTAACAGACTTTTAATTTTTTATATATTTCAAAATAAATGGTGCTCTGCATTGCAAGCTTCATTTACTTATACCACTTGTTCACAAATGCACTTGAATTTTTTATATTTCTTATCTCTTTCTAATTTTATGTCTTCATATATTTTTATCTTTTACCAGTCCATATGCCAAATGCATTTAAATTTCCAAATTTATTCTTCCGCTGTCAACAAATTTGCACTTTCTTACATACTTTACCTTCAACAAATAAATGGTGCTCTACATGCCAACCGTCATTTACTTTTGGTCCATGTTTCATGATATAAATGTTGCACACAATACTTTCGTCATATACATTTTCACTAGACACTTCCGTCATTTACATTTCGACCCATTTTCCACAATTTGCTTTCTAACCTTCTTGGCAGGGACTATGCTGCTATGCAGCCTTGTTATTGAAGTAACATTAAATTGGAGTTTTACTATTGCAATAACATTAACATTTAATTCAATTATAAGAACTTAATTCAACTCAATTCAACATTCAATTTTACATTGCAATAACATTAACACTCCAACTTATTGAAGTATTATTATTGTTCAGTAACATTAAATTGGAGTTTTAATATTGCAATAACATTAACATTCAATTCCCCCCGGATGGGGTGCCACCTGGTCACCGTCAGAGGACACCTAGAATGGAGTATCAAGGGGAGTTATTAACCCCGTCTGCCAGTGTACCATTCATAAATATTGAATGGCTCACACCCCGTGGACAGTAATGGCAGGGTTAATGGCCCCCCATGCCAGCCAAACTAGGCGTACTAGGCCTACGGAAGTTGTCAATTTGGCTCTAATGGCTATTCCATCTGTCAATTCACGGAGTCCTAAGCGGGAAATTGACCTGGTGAACCCATCCTTTCCCCCTCTGCATTTGCTCTTTCTCCTTGGCTCCTCTGAGCGTTTTTTCATCTTTTCCCTCTGCAACTGCGTTTTCTCCATTGCTACTTCTGGAGAAATTTCACCTTACCCTCTCATTACCCTTCCTTCGCCCCTCATCCCTCACATGAAACTTCTCTACATTTTCCTTGGCTTTTTCACCTGCACCTCAGCTCTTTCGAGCTCTCCCGAGCGCTTTCCATCTGCATCTCCGACCTCATCTTTCTGCCTCTGCATTTTTACCACCATTCCCAAAGAAAGAGGGAAGTCAAGGAGATGTGCGCAGTACTACAACACCCTCTCCAAGATACAACAAGAAGTCTCATTACAATAAGAAAATATTGAAGGAGGGCTTCACCATCAGAATTTTTTCATGATCAACATCACATATACAATCTTCTTAATCATATATAAATGCATCCATGTTTTCCTCATAGAAATAGGAGAGAATTATTTGATCATCTCAAAGAATTTTAAAAGAGTACTACTATCAAGATCAAAAAAGAATTTGATAGGTAAATCTCAAATACCTCATACTTAAAACTCGAACTTACAAGATACAGTCGAAATCAACCCCAAAGTAATTCTTTGTGGAGTTTTATTCATGAAATATTTTCTTCATTACAAAAGATTTGGTAGTAATGTATATGGTTGTAAATACTCCATAATCATACAAGAAAAATGTTTTGGAAGAATACAAGAAGAACACTCAAAAACTTAGCCTTGTGCCCAATTCAGAGACTCAAGCATAAAGCCATGAGAAATGGTGTAGAATAATAGAAAGAGTGGAGAAGATGGAGATCTCTTTTCTTTGATCAGAAGCTTNAAGAAAAATGTTTTGGAAGAATACAAGAAGAACACTCAAAAACTTAGCCTTGTGCCCAATTCAGAGACTCAAGCATAAAGCCATGAGAAATGGTGTAGAATAATAGAAAGAGTGGAGAATATGGAGATCTCTTTTCTTTGATCAGAAGCTTGGTTGTGTATTTATGGTTGTGCCTTCTTCTTCCTCTGATCTTCTACTCTGCCCCCGTGATAATTCTGATCGTTGGGACTTGATGATGTCTTTCTTCTCTTTTAAATCAAGTTCTTCTAACTAGATGAGTAGTTAGGGTTTTCCTTCTTGAATTTCCCATACAATTTTCTTCTTGAAGTATCCTCTTTAATTAATGCCTCATTAATTCCTCATTAATGAACTTGTGTCATTAATATCCACATTTTAAAAATGGGTCCCTTTCTATTTTAAATAAAAGTTTTTAATTAAACTTTTATTTTCAAAATTTATTTAAATGCCCCATTTAAAAGAGGATTGTAATTTAATTTAATGGATAGTGTTATCACTGAAAAATCGTCTACAGCATTACACACAATGGTTGAATTAATACATCAATGCCAGCAGCAATTAGTACACCTATAGCATCAAAATCCATCAATGAGGCACAAAACTATACACTTGGTTCAAAAATTAAAGTGTGCAAATTCACTAAAGGAAGTACGCGCACAGTGCACAAAATGTGCAGGCTAACACAGACCTGAGCATGCTCTGTGCGCAAGATGCACAAATGTCTACGAGAAAAGTCGCACACTTCTCATGAACAGTGCATTTATGAATCTTGGCAGCGTCTCAACCACTTCTAGTCCGACCCCCAACACGATTTGACACTCAGATGTAAGCGAAATATAGCTTGGAGGTTGGTCAAGAGCTAGGAAGTGCCCTAAAAGGCCCCTTGTTCACACTATGAACCAGTTGTATCTTACCATGAATGGACACTATAAACATGTGCCATGGATGTGATAGAAAAAGAAGAACTTCAAGGTATTTTTACGCTGCAAGAATTCTTCTTTAAGAATCCTCTTTTCTCTTTGAATCATTCAAGAACTATAGCAAGGGCCATTCCACTCACCTCTTGAGAGGATTCAAATCGTATTTCTTCACCATTGTCACTTGCCATTGCATGAAGAGAAGAGCTCTTTATTAGGGAACTCAAGAGCCCTCCCAAGGAGGAAGAGGGGATTCATAAGTCCCTTCCTTTCTCTACGGTGTTAGCCTATCAATATATTGATCCATTGGTAGCTATATGATGGTCATTTTTTGCTTTTCATGGTTCTAGTTATTGCAAGCTTCTCTAACATTTATTTCTTAGTTATTTTTAGTTTTATTTCTTTTTTTTGTGTGTGTTTGGTTATTTAATCAACTCACAAACCTCTGTCATGTTTAGCTGACTTAACTAAGAATGCAAGTGTTGTGTTTTTGCTCACCCATGTGAGAAAACCAACACAACATATTGATGACTATATTGGGGATCGGTACCAAATTCCTCCCTACTTAAGTCTTGAGAGCACTTTTTTCTAATTGTTTTGATATGAAAGTACCAAAACCAGCCTAGTCCAACCTTCCAAAGTCAAAATTCAGAGCTAGGGCAAGAGAATTTTACTTGGAAATTGTGTCCCCGACGCATGACAGGAATTGCACATCTTTCAAGGCACACAGACATGCACTATGCACACTGTGCACGTGACATATTTCATACCTCTGCATATTTTGCACCCTCTGGGCGCTTGTCAAAACTACAGCCTGCGCATAAGTTCATTTTATACAAATTGTAAGGGTTTGTATGAGTGGTTTGAGAGCCCATTGCCTTCAGATTTTAATTTCCTGCACTTTGTAAAGCAATCACACTTCACTTAGAGTCCTTTCTCACAAGGAAGGTTAGCTAACATAAGCACATATGGGTAAAAATAATCATTATTCTTCTCTTTGTTTTGTTTCCACATGGATGGCTCATTTGGCATTTAAAAATTTGAGTTGAAGTTATTGCTTTTTCAAACACAATCAACTAATTTGGGACTAGAAATCAATTTTAACCCTCAAGTATGCTCTTCCCCCACACCCTATTGTGATATCAGGAATCAGAAAAGGTGGTTGAAAAGAAATTTCATCTCCCTTAACAAAACATTAGGAGAGGACAAAACCCCCTAGGGTACCTCTTAGTTTTGGAAATCATCTTAAAGCTTTGTAAGGGGCCATACATGCCCACATGTTTGCAATCTTAGGATAGTTTCTAAAATCTTTCTTAGTTTAGACAACACTCTAGGAAAGTTTAAAAGATCAAGTAATGGGCTTATACATGCCCACATGTCTACAATCCTAGGATAGTTTTCAAAATCTTTCGTAGTATAGACAACATTCTAGGGAGTTTAAAGGATCAAGTAACGACCCATATGTCCACATTGCTAGTTCTTTAGGGATTTAAATATTCCACAAGGTTGTACCAAAGAAACATAGTAAGATAGGTAAGAAGATTTGTAAGGACCACATGAAGTCCACATGCTGCAATCTTACACTTAACTTATTAAAAATACTTTGCACACTTTTCACTTTTTTTCACACAAAGCCACTCCTCACACACATAATTTCTATTGGAATAGTGGAGGTTGAAGTAAGATTTCTTTTTAAGTACCCACAAGTACTTGAAAGGAATTCCGAAAGATCTGACTACTTCTTTGGAAATTATCCACACCCATTTAATTCAAATGAGATTGGTCCATGACCCCAATCTCTCAGTCCACCACATCTAAAAAAATTCTAAGAACATACTAAATTTTCCTCCATGAGAGGTGCCTAAAGAAATTTTTAGTCTAGGTAGGATCTCGGGGGTAGGCATCCAAATAACCCTTTGTTATCAGGTTCTCACATTTTGAAACAATAGAAGTTGAGAATAGGGATCCTTCAAAATCCTTCAAGTAAAGTGTTCCTATACCATAAGGCAGGGAGATACTCGTGAAGGGTCGAAGGTTGAGGTCTGGTTGTTCTGCGCATCCCTCCTTGAGTCACCCAACTCTTGTGAGGGCATCCAGCCCGTGACCCATTTCTGAGGCCAAAAATCTAAATGATGCACTTTGACCAAGGTACTTAGTGGCCAAACTTAGGATATATACACATGTGGCGGTTGTGGGCTGCAATCTCACCTTGATTATATTTTGTGTGACTATTGGGAAATATCACTAGCTCTTTCAGGATATGCTCCCTCTACCCCTCATTATAATTGATTGCTTCAACCTTCACTAGTTCCTCTTATGGTGGATTTAGACCCCACTGTCGAGTGTTATTGGAAGTCCCAGTGCTAAATTGAATGGAAGGAAGGTAGGTCTTTCAGGCCACGAGATTTTATTTTTTTTTATTATTCCCCCACGCAGACAAAATCCACCTATCCACATTCTTGTTTATTTTACAATTGATTTATGTATGATGTTCATTTGATTACATACAATTGTGAGTTATACTATTTTGTGAAGGTCAAAAAAATAAAAAAACACTTGTTTATTTATTTCTCTTGTCACCATTTGGACACATTCACTTTTCTAGTCGGAACCATAGGGGAACCACTGAATCCTCGTTGTTCTAGATGCTTGCAGAATCTCCCTCCTATTTTAGGAGGAGTCCCTAGTTTTTCCAACTCACCGGCTCAACCATCTCACACCCCCATGAGTGCTACTGTCTTGGGATCGGCATTACTTGGTTCCACTTTGCTTGGTTCAAATACTCAAGGTAATCCATCTGTTGGTTATCCTTCACAAGGAGGTGGGAGTCAAACTTCTTCTCAAGGAAGAAGTACAAACCCACTAAAACCCTCTCAAGGGACAGGTCCACTACCTACTCACTCAATGTCTAGAACTAATCCTCCACCAAATCCCCCTTTCCATGCTTGGCATCCCTCTACATTCATGATTTAAACAAACTCACGAATGACCCCATTTTGCATGATGCCACTTGGCCCAATATTCCTACCAATCTACCTTCAGACATTTATAATTTTGAAGGAAAACCAGGGGAATATCCCACCAAACATGTTATGACCTTCCACTTATGGTGCTCTTCCAACAACATCATGGATGATTCCATCCGCTTGAGGTTATTTCAAAGAACTCTCACTGGCTCATCAGCCAAATGGTATGTGGACGAAAAAATCAAGGTCCCATGTGACCTTTGAATCATTGGCCAAGGAATTTTTGTCCTTTTTCCAATTACCAGTTCGTCATGACACTAGTTTAGAGATTCTCTCTGAGTTCAAACAAACCATTTTTATCCATATCG
>JASDQU010011769.1:147578-160713 GCA_032191745.1 Picea mariana
TGACAGAAGGAACAAGACATGTGGAGAACCTTTCGAAAGGGGAGAAAAGGCATGCAAAAAGAATACACGAGAGGACAGACAAGTTGTCTACTGTTTTGATTATAAATACACCAGATGAATGATATGAGAGGTTCCAATGGTTGAGCAGAGCTCCCTTTTTGTAATATTTTGATTAAATAGAGCTGTTCTCTGGTTACGTATGAGACTTGAGACATTTTCATTAATAGAAGTTAGTTTGATTTCATCATTTTGTTTTCTCTTATTCTGAAATGCTCATGCTTAGATGATCCATATGAGATGTTGTAGTTGTGTTATAATGGATGTTTGATTATAATGCTGCTATGAATATTTTTCGGTATTTTAAACTTGAAGTTCAAGAATGTTCTCATGACTGAGTTTTTATTCACTAAGCTGCTTGAAGTCCTGATGCTTATAGTAGACTTATCCACCTTCCTCACTAAGCCTTTCTTCTATTCACCTTTATCCTTAAATCACTGATTAAAGTTAATAAAAACCTCATTTTCTTATGCATGTTAGCCCATATTTTTGCGTTAAAACATTCTTATGCTGAGATTTGTTCATTTGAATTTTAATCATTAACCTACATTCACAAACCTTTTGATGGGTACTGGGCTTATCCTATTTCAATCTGAGGGTAACTCTTAGTGCTAACATTCTTGGTGCCGTTTCTGGGGAACAAATTGGAGACATTTCCCTGGGATTGAATGACAAAGCAAAACTGATTGTGAAGGTGGATTAGAAATCAGTACATTGAAGATTGCATCTTGCACCTGGTGACTCCATTGTTTCAGTTGTGGATCCCAAAGGTAGACACATGAGGTCTACTCCACATCTACCTCTGGCAACACCTGAAGTTGACCCAGAGAGGATTATCAATAAAGGAAATATTTCTCAAGAAGGATTTGCTTCTGCCTTACCATGTACTTCTGGTCATTTACATGATTCTACTTTTAAAACTCCAGTAGCTATTGTTATCACTAAGAATCACCCTCAGATTGCAAGAGGATAAGCCCAATACCCATCAAAAGGTTTGTAAGTGTAAATTAATGATGAAAGGTCAAATGGACAAAGCTGAACATAAGAATGTTTTAACACATAAATCTGGGCTAGCATGCATAAGAAAATGAGGTTTTTATTAACTTCAGTCAGTGGCTTAAGGATAAAGGAGAATAAAAGGAAGACTTCGTGAGGAAGGTGGATAGGTCTGCTATAAGCACCAGGCTTTCAAGCAGCTAGGAGAATAAAAAATCAGTCAAAAGAACTTCTTGAACTTAAAGTTTAGAACACTGAAAAAAATTCATAGCAGCATTATAATCAAACCTCCATTATAACACAACCATAACATCTCATATGGATCATCCAATCATGAGCATTTCAGAATAAGAAGAAACAAGATGATGAAAGGAAACTAACTTCCATTAATGAAAATGTCTCAAGTCTCATACATAACTAGAGAACAACTCTGTTTAATCAAAATATTATGAAAAGGGAGCTCTGCTCAACCATCCAAACCTCTCATATAGTAGACAACAACTAGGGGTGCGAGCTGGCCTTCCTATCCTAGGATTCTCCACAAAAAACTATAATTCTAACATATGTACCAATAGACCTAACAAGCTGGTAAAATTAAGGAGCCATGTTGGAAACCACTCTAAAAAAAAATGAATGACATGTCTTGTTGCTTGGGTGCATCTTCTCCCGGGCCGTGTGTCCTCTAAGCTCGTATGCTGATCTCCAACTGTCCCCTGTTGATCTTTGATTCCCTCCAAATCATCAAAGTCAAGAGGAAGTAATGAATTCAAAACCTCTGACTGTAATGGCAAGTTCGTAGGTCCATTCCATAGTGCATTCGGTTGCCAATTCTGTAGCGCCATCTTATAACTTCTCTGCAGATTCTGTAACACCCCTTTGAAAAGTTTCTCTGCAGATTCCGTAGCGCCCTTCTTCCCATTTTATCCGTGAGAGACTGCTCACAATCTGCTAACATTCCGCTTCTCGTAGTGACGTTTCTTTGATGATTTGACTTAACACCCAGTTTTGTTGCCACATGTCGCTCTCGGATTGGACCCTATATAAGCACGTGATTTCAGAAGTTGTCAAGGGTGGTTTGGATCCACACCGCTTCGACTCCCGAAATCCACCACCAACTTCCATGTAACTCTCTAGCTATACCATGGTTTCGATTTTGGGACCGCTCTATGATTTTAACATTAGAGCATGTTCCGTCCCCGAAATGAAGTGTGTCTGTCGATCTTGCTGCAATCTATGATTTGGGTAATCCTACTATTTTAGTGGCCCTGATAAAGTTTATATGTCCTCCAACTCTAGGATCCTTTTAACCATGTTTAGAGATGGCACCAATTTTGGCGTTCGAGAACTTTGGATGCTGTGTTTTGTGCTCATGGTTATTTTCTGTGCAAACAAAGGACTTGGAGGACCTGTTGTGAGCTCAATCAATGGAAAACAAGATGACCAATAATTCAAACCAAATGAACAACTTTGTGCAAAGAATCAGTCAAGCAAAACAATAAGGAAAACCAGGTCATTGAACAAAAGGGAAACCGACTTTATCAACCAGAAGAGGAAAAAATTCTAGGAAGGTATGCAAAAAAGAGAGAGACGGGGCAGAGGTGTAGACTTAGATATTAACAACAACTACATATGAACCATGCCAACTTCATGTGATAACATTGGCTCCATAGGGGATGGCATGCTCCCTGTGAGCTGCCAAGAACAAGTAGCTTTAGTGTCTTATCCTAGGGCTATGGGGTCACTTATTCAAACAAAAATAAAAATGAAAGAAAAAGTGATGTTTACAATGAATGGAAAGCCAATCATGGCTTAAGAAAAATATTTTTTTAGAAAGTGCCCATTGACAGGGCCACCAAAAAATTCAGAATCCTCCAAGTTCTGCAATTTATAAGTGCTATTTGAAAATACCTCAGAAATATTGAAAGGACCAATCCACAAAGATTCAAATTTAGTATGTTTTCCTTTGTATTGATTGGGTGCATCCCACTTGAGCACTAGATCTCCCAGCTGGAAATATTCTTTGCTCAACTTCTTGTCAAAGGCTTTCTTGATCTTCTATTGATGGTCCTGTGCTTTAACAAGTAGCTGCTCCCTAGTCTGATGTACTTCTACCAGCTTTTGTATCCACTTTACCATATCATCAGGTTCTCCTTGGTAGTCTTGGAGGAATTTTGCCACAAGCAAGGAAAGATGAGTAGGAAAGATAGCCTCAACCTCATATACAAGCTAAAAAGGGGAAACACCAAGTGACCTCTTTATTGTAACTCTATTAGCCCATAAGGCAAATTTTAGCTTTGAGTCCCATGCTTTCTTATTGTCTTCTAACAATTCCTGATGATCTTTATGAGGCTCTTGTTAGAGGACTCTGCCAAACCATTTCCTTGGGGGTAATAATGAGTAGAATGGACTAATGTAATCCCACACTGTTCACAAAATTTGATCAATGGTTCAACTTTGAAGGAGGCAACATTGTCAGTAACAATCCTGTTTGGACAACCAAATCTTGACATGATATCATCAAGAAAACTAATGATTACCTTGTGAGAGGCATTCCTTGTAGGAATGGATTCTATCCACTTGATGAAGTAATCAGTGGAAGTCAAAATCCACCTATGCCAACCACTTGAAGCTAGATGTATTTACCCAATGAAGTCAAGACCCCATTGTTGAAAAGGTCCAGAAACCACCATAGGCTTCAAAGGTAAAGATTTGAGCTACTACTTTCCAGGAAACTTTTGGCATTTGACACAAGCTCTAATCTTTGCACAAACATCAGTAAAAATGCTAGGCCATAAATATAAATCTTTGAGGATCTTTTAGGCTGTGGTTCTCCAAAAATGATGGCCCCCACATAAGCTATCATGAAAGTCAGCCATGGCCTTTTGGGCCTCCTGTGGATACAAACATCTCAAAAGAACTACTAGAGGATCTTTCCAATACAAGACATGATCAACGAGACAATATCTAATTGCTTTAAGCTTCAAAACTCTCACCTTGTTCTTGTTGAAACCATCAAGAGGCTACAACTTCTATAGAAAATATATGATGTCCTTATTCCAAGTGTATTCTGCCAAATTTGGGCTGATATGGGAGCTTTTATCAACAAAATCAACTTGTTAATTTTCTGAATTTATGTTCATGGAATTAACCCCTAAAGATTTTCAATTTGATTCAGCCAGCAACCTGGCTAAACCTTGGCCTTTCACTAATTTAGTGGGCTTCATTTCAAGGCCAAATTCCAGAATTTTAGCAATCCATTTGCTCCCCTTCCCATCTATGTCAGGCTGGATAAGTATCTCTTTCACTGAGGCTAAAGGGACATATGCAACAATATTTGAATGCAAAACAAAAAATCTGAAATCCTTGAGGGATTTGACCAAAGCATAAGCCTTCTTTTCCATGATATCATATCTCATTTCTGCATCCCTCAATTCTTTACTGAAAAAAGAAATAGGCTGCTCTAACCCCTCTGTATTTTTCTGTAGCAAAACAACAACCAATGTGTCAAATGAGGCGAAGGAAAATATTAGAAAATTCTTGGAATAGTCAGGGATGATGAGAACATGTGCTTCAATCAAGGCCTTTTTTATCTGATCAAAAGATTCTCTAGCCTCAATAATCCATTTCACCTCATTTCCTTTCCTAAGCATGGATGTAATGTACTTCACTAATTCAACAAAGTTAGAGATGAACCTTCTTAGAAAATTAATGTTACCCAAGAAAGACTAAACTTCTTTCTTGGATCTAGGAAAAGATAAGGTATGGATGACCTCTACTCTGCTTGGATCAATTCTTACCCCTTATTTTGATACAATGTTCCCCAATAACTTACCTTCCTTCATAGAAAACAAAGACTTCTTAGGATTGAGAGAGAGACCAAACTTTCTGCACTTATAGAAGACCTTTTTCAAATGATGATAATGCTCTTTATCATATTTTGAGAACACTGTAATGTCATCTATATAGATGACTACAAATTTGTCCTTCTCCCCAATAAAGGCAATGTGCTAGCTGAAAGGTTGCTCCTGCATTCATCAATCCAAAGGGAATTTTATGATACATGAATGTGCCCCAAGGAGTAGTAAAGTTTGTCTTCTCTCTATCTTCAGGGAAGACAAAGATTTGATTGTAGCCAGAAAAGCCATCAATCATAGACATCCTATATGAACCATTGACTCTCCGCAAAATGTGCTCCATCTTTGGCAAGGGGTAGTTATATTTCTTGGAGCTTCTATTCAAATTCCTGAAATCAACACATAGTCTAATTTCTCCATTTTCTTCCTCACAAGGACCAAGTTAGCCACCCACTCAGAGTATCTCAAAGGAATGATGATTTTTGGCATCCAACAACTTCTTCACTTCTTTTTCCATAGTATGTGTTAGCCTATGGCTTACCTTTACCAATCACCAAGTCTAAATTGTCACTGATATTTGAATTATTCATTTAGGATATTAGTAATATATCCTCAAGTGATGACTAATGAGTTAGTTAAGATTGCCTAGCCTAGTCATCATGCATGATTTTAGGATCTAGAGAAAATCTCTGTATGAGGTGGCATCACCCATTGTACTATAAATATGTAACATTGGAGTGAATACAAGGAGTGTTGGCTTGTGAGCCTTTTCCGCCATGTTGTTCTTTTTGTTTGTATTTTATCAGTAGGCAACAACATGGGATTTATCTGTCTGAGTTTCTTCCTAAAAGGGTCAGTCTCCTCTTTCAAAGGGATCTCATGTTCAATGATGTTTGTGTCATATGTTCTTAAATATTCATATTTCTAGGAAAACACATCAACAAACTCCTTTAAAATATTAACATACTCAACCCTTTGTTGCTTTGACAAGCTTCTAGATAATTTAACATACTTTGGATCCTCCTCTGTACCTAAATTGAATTCAGTCACATCAACATTTTTAGATGAACCTTTAACCTTTTCAACAAAATCATTTTTGTTAAAAAATAAATCCAAGGGGACTAGTCCTTTTGGAATATGATTGCTGGGCAAATGAACAATACGATGGTCAACAATTTTGTTTAGAAAAATATCAGCATGAGGGATTTTTTCAGTATCATGATCTTGATCAATATGTAAGGCAAAAAACTCATCCACAGTCTCAAGAAATATTTTTATCTCAAGATCATCCTCAAAAACCTTCCAATGTTTGACATTGTCAGGTATAGAGGGTCTAGACTTCACTTCCACATCATATTTGAGTTTAGGGGGCAAAGGAACTCTGAAATTACTTTCTAAAACAACCAAGGAATTTACCATAGTGTTCTCCTCTCTTGGAACAAATGAGATATTAAAAGATAAGAATAAGCTATCAACAAGATCCCAAACTTCATTTCTATAAGTCCTTAACTTGGGGTGTTTAGCTTAATACAATTTTTTCACTTGATGAACAATTAATGCAGCATCTCCAAACAACGCTAGCTCTTCAAACCTCATGTCTTTAGTAGCCCTCAAGCCCAAAACAAGAGCCTCATATTCTGCCACATTGTTTGTATTTTCAAATTGAAGCTTGTAGGACAAAGATATGATCTCTTGAGTAGGGGAAATAAAGACTACCCCAACACCAACACCTTCCTTAGAAGAGGCCCCATCAAAAAACATCTTCCAAACAAAGGTATTAGGACGAGGATCTTCACAAGAGGTGATGGACTGATTTTTGATTTCAATAGGTGGTTGAGGAGCATT
The DNA here is from genome assembly GCA_032191745.1 of Picea mariana. NCBI lineage: Eukaryota > Viridiplantae > Streptophyta > Pinopsida > Pinales > Pinaceae > Picea > Picea mariana. The sequence continues at coordinate 154,331 of JASDQU010011769.1, forward strand.
TGTGACCTATACTATACTAGATCCTAAATCAATATCAAGTGCAAAAATAGGGTGGTTGGTAGGATTTTCTTCATCACTTATGATGTAGGCCAGTTGTGCATCCTTATAAAGCCTTCTATGTTCTCCCCCAAACACAGGAATAGTGGCATATGAAAGGTCCATATGCAAAGTCCCCCCTAGTATTTTGATCCAAGATCTTGACAAGAGCATCCCAAACTTAGGGGGGACATCAACCACCACAATATCCATGACCACACTTTTCATTGGCAATTGGAACAGGGTAACAACCAGGTCTTTAATAACCCCAAGAAATTTCACATTCTTGGAATCAAATGAGTATAGGTCATGGTAGGTTTTTGTAATTTCCAACCCAAGCTCATCCATGACAGTTTTATGCATGAGGTTATGAGATGCCCATGAGTCCATCAAGCAATTGAGAAACACTTTATCATGAATGTTTAACGATGTGTAGAAAGGGGGTGGGGGAGAGTCATATCTATCCTCTAACAAAGGTCCCATGATGACTGCTAGTTTTTCATCTTGAAGGTTTATTGAATATGTGGAATTAGATGAAGGCTCGGGCTACAGTATTTTGGAAAGATATCTTTTGAATTCCTCATTCTTAATCAACTCCAAAAAAGTTACATGGATTTTAATTTTTTATATCTCACTTTCAAAGCTAAAGGAGGATGGAGATTTCAGAATCTCTTTAATTTATGGGGTAGGACTATTAACCAATGCTTGAGGGCTTTGTGCATTTTTTTCTTTGCTGCTAGATGCCACATCCTTAGCAAAAGTTTCTGTTATAGTGGGCTAATCAGAAGTGTCAGTCTTTCCCTCTTTCTTTTTTGACCTTAGGTTGTATTTTCTCAGATTGTCATTTGTTTTTTCCCCTTTACTCAATTCATTTAACTGACTATCCATGAGAGACTCTTCATATGCAGATTGGGTTGAATGAGGACATGAAGAGGTGTCACCAAGACAATGTATTTCATGATCAGTTTCTTCATCCTCTCATTCTTCATCAACAATAAGGTTGTTTTGGAGAGGGGATTGGAATTTTTGATCATTCCTATCCCTATTTATTTGATCTCTTTGGAGGACCCGAGGGGCATTATTTGGTCTTCTAAAATTACCTATATAATCAACATTTTGTGTGTTCTTATAGTTCTGTTTTCCTTCAAATTTCAACTTCTCCATTTCAACAGAAAGTGATTTTACCAATTTTGTAAGTTCATCAACTTGAGGGTGGACACCAGGGGATTCAAAGGTTGAAGATTCAACCCTACTTTTCCTTCTGTCTCTATCAAATTTCCCCCTAAGTTTTTCAGCTGCCAATATGTTATATTCTACTTCCAAAGCTGCACCTTACATATGGGCTAGAGAGGTAGATCTTCTTTCTCTCAACAAGAGGAAAAACTTAGGGTCAAAAGCAATGGCATTGGTAATCTTGGCAGAGGTTTCTATAGGCTTTGTTTCAGTGGGAATCTTGTTGTACATTTTATTAAATCTTTTTGAGAAGTCCGAAACAGATTCCCCCTCTTTCCTTCTAAGTGACCCACATTCTGTAATATAATAAAGAAAATCCTTTTTATCCCCCCGATGCCTCAGGAAAGCATCATCCAAAGCTTCAATCCCAACAATAGATCCAGGATTCAAACCCCTAAACCATTTCCTATCCTCACCATCAAGGCTCTGTACAAAGACTCTCATCCATACATCTTCATTTTGAATGTTAAGGTTGTCTGCATAACTATAAAAGGCTGCAAGATGTTCTTCTGCAGTTATGTCTTCCTCCCCTGTGAACTTGGGCATGTACTTAAGGTAGTCTCAAGCTAGGAGAGCATTCATAGGCCGAGGTAAGATAAGAGGGGCATACCTAGCAGCCACTATGGCATCCATCCTATTTCTAGGAAGGTTAGCACCTGCCATTGGGTTGTGAACTGTAGGAGAACAAGGGGGAGATGGAGTTTTGATAGGTACAACTACAACTTGGAATTTTGGAGAAAGAGGAAGCTTGGATGGAGAGGTTTCAGTTTTCAGAGGGAGAGGTTGAGTCTTTGAGGAAGATGGTATAGGGTCCAAGGGAAGAAAGGCTTCCTCCTCTTTGGTCACAACAACTTTGATAGGAGGAGGAGTAGGAAAATATTCTAAGCTCTCTAGTCTAAACCACTTTACAACATCAGGAGAAGCAAGGGTTTCAAAACTTTATTCTTTCAATTTGGGGCTAAAAGAAGAGTATTCAACAAGAAAAATTTCAAAATCCAAACTTCTAGAAAATTTAGTAGAAGGTAAAAGAGGAGAATTGGATATAACTATTGGAGTTTTAAATGTAGAATCATGTAAATGACCAGAAGTAACTGGTACAACAACTGAAAAGCCTTCTTGAGAAGTCTTTCCTTTATTGATAATCCTCTATGGGCCAGCTTCAGGTGTTTCCAGTGGTAGATGTGTAGTAGACCTCGTGTGTCTGCCTTTGGGAGCCACAACTGAAACAGTGGAGTCACCAAGTGCAAGCTACAATATTCAATGTACTAATTTTTGATGCACCTTCAGAATTAATAATGCTTTGTCGTTCAATCCTAGGGAAATGTCTTCCATTCGTTCCCTGGAAACGACGCCAAGAATGTTATCAATGATAATCACGCTCAGATTGTAAGAGGATAAGCCCAATACCCATCAAAAGGTTTGTAAGTGTAAATTAATGATTAAAGATCAAATGGACAAAGCTCAACATAAGAATGTTTTAACATAGAAATCCGAGCTAGCATGCATAAGAAAATGATGTTTTGATTAAATTTAGTCAGTGGCTTAAGAATAAAGGTGAATAAAAGGAATACTTAGTGAGGAAGGTGGATAGGTATGTTATAAGCATCAGGCTTTCAAGCAACTAGAAGAAGAAAAACTCAGTCACAAGAACTTCTTGAACTTAAAGTTTAGAACACTGAAAAACATTCATAGCAATATTCTAATCAAACCTTCATTATAACACAACCACAACATATCATATGGATCATCCAATCATGAGAATTTCATAATAAGAAGAAAACAGATGATGAAAGGAAACTGACTTCCATTAATGAAAATGTCTCAAGTCTCATACATAACCAGAGAACAACTCTGTTTAATCAAAATATTACAAAAAGGGAGCTCTGCTCAACCATCCGAACCTCTCTTATCATTCGTCTAATGTATTTATAATCAAAATAGTAGACAACAACTAGGGGTGCGATCTGGCCTTCCTATCCTAGGATTCTCCACAAAAAAATACAATTCTAACTTATGTACCAATAGATCTAACAAACTGCTAAAATTAAGGAACCATGTTGGCAACCACTCTAACACAAAAAATGAATGACATGTCTTGCTTCTTAGGCGCATCTTCTCCAGGGCTATGTGTCCTCCAAGATCACATGATGATCTCCAACTATCCCCTATTGATATTTAGTTCCCTCCAAATCATCAAAGTCAAGAGGAAGTAATGAATTCAAAACCTCTGACTATAATGGCCAGTTCGCAGCTCCATTTTGTAGTGCATTCAGTAGCCAATTCCATAGCACCCTCCTATAACTGGTCTGTAGATTCCGTGACACTCCTTTGAAAAGATGCTCTACAGATTCTGTAGCACCATTCTTCTTGTTTTCTCTATGATAGACTAATCACCATATGCTAGTGCTCTTCTTCTCGTCATGATGTTCCTTTGATGATTTGACTTAATGCCCAATTTTGTTTCCATGTGCCACTCTTAGACTGGACCCTATATAAGCATGTGATTTTGGAAGTTGTCAAGGGTGATTTGGATCCACACTTATTCAACTCCCGAAATCCACCACCAACTGCCACGTACCTATCTAGCTATACCATGGTTTCGATTTTGGGACCGCTCTAGGATTTTAACATTCGAGCATGTTTCGTCCCCAAAATGAAGTGTGGTCGTCGATCTTGTTCCAATCTGTGATCTAGGTAATCCTTCTATTTTAGTGCCCCTGCTAAAGTTTATCGGTCTTCCAACTCCATGATCCTTTTAACCATGTTTAGAGATGGCACCAATTTTGGCGTTCGGGAACTTTGGATGCTGCGTTTTGTGCTCATGGTTGTTTTTTGTGAAAACAAATGACTTGGATGACTTTCTGTGAGGTTAATCAATGGAAAACAAGATGACCATTAATTCGAACCAAAAGAACAACTTTGTGCAAAGAATCATTCAAGCAAGACAATAAGATAAACCAGGTCATTGAACAAAAGGGAAACCAACTGTATCAACCATAAGAGGAAAAAATTCTAGGAAGGTATGCAGAAAAGAGAGAGACGGGGCATAGGTGCATACTTAGATCTTAACAACAACTACATATGACCCATGAGAACTTCATGTGATAACAGCTATATCCAATTCACCTCTTCTACCCTTTGCTGAAGTTTTTAGAATTTTGGATTTTGAAAATTTTCATGTTGAATACTCTTCTTTTAGTCCTCATTTGAAAGAAGGAAGCTTTGAAACCCTTGCCTCTCGTGATATTGTAAAGTGGTTTAGACTAGAGAGATTAGAATATTTTCCCACTTTGGGAATTCCTACTCCTCCTCCTATCAAAGTCGCTGTAACCAAATAGGAATAAACCTCTTTTCCGTTGGACCCTATACCATCATCCTCCAAGAATCAACCTCTTCCTCTGAAAGTTGAAACTTCTCCATCCAAGCTCCCTCTTTCTCCTAAAATCCAAGATGCAGTTGTAACTGTCAAAACTCCTTCTCCCGCTTGTTCTCCTATAGTTCACAACCCAATGGTAGGTGCTAACCTTCCTAGAAATAGGATGGATGACATAGTAGCTATTAGTTATGCCCCTCTTGTTTTACCTCAACCTATGAATGCTCTCCCAGCTGGAGACTACCATAAGTACATGCCCAAATTCACAGGGGAGGAAGACATAACTGTAGAAGAACACCTTGCATGTTTTTATACTTATGCAGATAATCTTAACATTGAGAATGACGATGTATGGATGAGGGTATTTATACACAGCCTTGATGGTGAGGCTAGGAAATGGTTTAGGGGTTTGAATTCTGGATCTATTGCTGGGATTGAAGCTTTGGATGATGCTTTCTTGAGGCATTGGGGGGATAAAAAGGATTTTCTTTATTATATTACAGAATTTGGGTCACTTAAGAGAAAAGAGGGGTAATCTATTTTAGACTTCTCAAAAAGATTTAATAAAATGTACAACAAGATTCTCACTGAAATAAATCCTACATAAACCCCTACCAAGATTATGTATGGTAGTGCTTTTGACCCCGAGTTTTGCCTATTTTTGAGAGAAAGAAGATCTACCTCTTTAGCTCATATGCAAGATGCAACCTTAGAAGTAGAATCTAATATATTGGTAGCTAACAAACTAAGGGGAAATCTAATAGAGACATAAGAAAAGGTAGGGTTGAAGCTTCAACCTCTGATTCCTCTACTTCCCACCCTCAAGTTGATGAATCAACAAAATTGGTAAATTCACTTTCTGCTGAAATGGAGAAGTTGAAACTTGAAGGAAAACAGAACTATAGGAACACATAGAATGTTGATAATAAAGGTAATTTCAGAAGACCAAATAATGCCCCTCAGGTTCTCCAAAGAGATCAAAGGAATAAGGATAGGGATGATGAAAATGTCCAAGCCCCTCTCCAAAATAACCTTGTTGTTGATGAAGAAGGAGAGGATGAAGAAGGTGATCCTGAAATCCATTGTCTTGGTGACACCTGTTAGCACAAATTCTTGCAAAGGGGTGTTTTCTCTCCAAGATTCGAGCCCATGGCGTAAATGCGAAGGAATGGGGCTTAATGAACCTAACAAATTCATTTTGTCCAAGGTCACAGCCATGAGCGCAATGTGCAATGCATAAAATCCCCATTTCTAGCTTAAAATGATAGTAGATGCATGATCTAGTGTCCAGCGGCCAGGATCAACCCATGGACTAGATCGTCGGTTGGCAGATATTTGCGGTCGATGGAATTGTGCCATGTTTAACACAGGAATCGGGCCCACAATCTCGCTGAAGAAGTTTCGGGCCGTCCGATCAAAGGGGGGCACGTGGTGCACGATTAGGCTCTATCGCCACTTCACCCATTGCTTCTTTGAAGAGCAAGGATCAACTCCTTCCCATCCACAAAATGAGAAGTGCCGAAGGTGTCTGGGATTTGGGCCCACAGTATCACCGAATATGATCCAGACCATCTGATCAAAGGGGGGCACGTGGTGCGCAATTAGGCTCTATCACCACTTCACCCATCGGGACTTTGAAGAGCAAGGATTAGCTCCTTCCCATCCATGAAATGTGAAGTGCCGAAGGTGTTCGGGATTTGGGCCCACAGTATCGCCGAATATGATCCAGGCCATCCGATCA
>JASDQU010011770.1:0-25721 GCA_032191745.1 Picea mariana
GAAAGGGAAGAGGTGTGGAAAGTGATAAGTATGTGCGGGAATGGTACGATGACCCTTCTAGGAGACCCCCTAGTAGCAACTCTTTTCCCAAGGGTGACCCACTTACTAGGAAACCATGTCAACCACCAAGATGAAATGAGGCAAAAGGTATAATTTCCAAGCAAACGTTTTCATAATCAATAAAGGACTCTTTGCAATATGTTCAAATGCTTCAATTATTAAAATGACACTTACCACGAGACTATACTTGTTACCTCATGAAGTAAGACTTGCTGTCCTCTGTGGGCCAAGTTGGTGTGGTGGACGCTGTTGTTGTCAATCAAATGGTGATGTGTGGTGAGAGTAGGGGCTCTGCCTGCTCATCTGGCTCTTGACGCTCCATGTCTTCAACCTGTGGGCCTTGAGACATCATCTCCTTAGTTACCCCTAGAAATGGGGGGTAACAAGAGGTACCCTATTCATGAGAAGGAGATGACCACAATCGTGCATTGCCAACAAGCATGGAGGCACTACTTGTTGGGCAAGTTGATCATTCTGAAGATGGACAATGTGGCGACGAGTTGCTTCACTACTCAACCAAAGTTGTCACCCAAGTAGGCGCGGTGGTAGGATTTCTTGGCAAATTTTTACATTACCATTAAGTATCGCCGTGCAAGTTGAATGGAGCTGTGGCCACCTGAAGTAGGAAGGCACAACTTGCAGCTTTGGAGGAGGAAGAGTTGTCGGTGCCCATGGGCAGTCAAATGCAAGTCTTGACAGATTTACTAGAGAAGATTAAGGAGGGATTGCACAAGGGTCCTGTAGCTTTGAATATCATGAAGCGGGTGAAGGAAGGCAAAACGCAGAAGTTTTGGATGAATGATGAGATCTTGTATTTTGGTGTGCATATCTATGTGCCTAAGTCGTCTAAACTTTGGAAGGAACTTCTAAGGGAGTGCCGTGATTTGCCTTGAGCTGGCCACCTAGGATAGCATAGAACACTGGCATTGCTAGAATGAGGTTACTATTGGCAACATATGAGGTCATACATGGAGGAATATGTCTATGCTTGTTTCGTGTGCCACCAAGACAAGGAAAACACCAGGATGCAAAGCCGATTCGTTTTATCCTTTGTCGGTGTCGGAGAGACCTTGGGCAAATGTCTTGATGGATTTCATCACTCAACTTCCTGTCGCACATGGATATAATGGGATCACAGTTGTGGTCGATAATTTTTCCAAGTATGCCATCTTTCTGCCAACAGATGTGCCTTGCGTCGTGGAGGAAGTTGCGAAGTTATTTTTCAAGAATGTTGTGAAATATTATGGTCTTCCATTGAGTATCGTGTCAGATAGGAACCAAACTGTTGATGAGCTCGAGCTACTATTCGTAGACTGAGAGGAACAACTGTCTCTCGGAGGATTACTTGAGGCACTTTGTGCGAGCAAACCAAACAAACTGGTGTTAGAAATAGAGAAGTAAGCAGAATAATACTGTCCTTTAAAAAAAAACTGTTAGATAGATCAATCAAATCAAATCTCAGAACTGTAAAACAATAATACTGAACTGTTGAGATTGAATCAGAGGAATAACAATCGATCTAAAGAAATTTTCACAATTTCTGAGTGTGCACAATACTCAGATCTGAGCTGACAGAAATTTAGATTTAACAAAAGTCTTTCTTGATAAGCAAGTTCATTGAATTAGATCTTAGACTAATCGAAAACAAAACTAGTTCAGGCATAGAAAAAGAACAGATCTAATCAGTAGATCTGAGATAGATCTTAAACAAAACAATTCTGATCTATAGATCTGATATAAATATAACAAGTAAACATCAGAAGTAAGGAACAGCACACAGATCTAACAAATATGACCTTGAACAAGTAACTTACCTTTTTGTTTGTTTGTTGTCTTACCTCTGATTACTGAAGGGAGTCATGTCACACATAAGAGATGGAGTGCCACTAAATATTATGCTCAGAAAAAGTCTAGGATCATAGATCTACCACAAGGGTAAGATCTCTTGCCAAGAGAATGATGAGACTGACTTGCCACCCATGAGAAAACACCCTTAAACCTCACACAGAAAATTCTGGAATCAAAACCTCATGCCCACAGTAGATTCCTGGAACCAAACCCTCATGCACACAGTATTCATGCAGGGAGAGATAACAATAGGTACGGCAGTCTTTAATGCTCAGCAGAAGGGCTGCGGCTCAAGAGAAATGACAGATCTCCACATCAGAGGGGTAGCGGCTGTCTTTAATAATCAGCAGAAGGGCTGCGGCTCAAGAGAAAGGACAGATATGCATAAGAGAAGGGTAGCGGCAGCCTTGTGGAAGGAGTCTAGGGTACTAGACTTTTCTGTAGAAGGAAGACAACAATCAGCCCTGGAAATGCAGCTTGAAGGTCCCTCTAAACATCACCAAACATGGAGCAGACAATAATAGTCATCAGCTGAACAAAATGGCCAGTAGGAGGGCCGATCCATCACAGGAAAAACCTCAAGCAACAGTTGCAATAAGGAGGCCGCAACAAACAGGAGGAGATCTGCTCACTTTATGGAAGAGAACTTAGAGTGTGTAAAAGGTAGAGGGATAGGACTCTATTTATACTTTAGGCTAGGGTAGGTTAAAAATAAAAATAATAATTAAGAATAACATGTTTAATTAATATAAATATTAATTAAGCATGTTATAATTAAAACAATTAATTAATATTTTCACATTAACCCCTAAAGCAAAAACAAAACCCCAAAATAAACATAAGCAGGGTGAAGGGGGTTTAACAAGGGTGACTTGGTGGCAATACTTGTCCATTCATTCTCAAGGTGACCTTTTTAACTTTATCATCACTGCATATGGGATACATCCCTCATGTGGTCATGCCCGCCTTCAAAGAGGGTCATATACCAACAAACACCTAATCAAAGACCAGGTGGCCCCAGAACATCTCTGGGGTCTTATCCAACAAGGTACAAGACCAAGGATCAACCCATGTCCCAGACATGGGTACCCTGGAACATGTCCAGGGGCCCTAGACATATCTAGGGACTTTAACTGCCTGGTCCCAGATCAAGAACCCCAATTATCTACTGGGGGCCCTCACAAGGGTCTTCACTGCTTGGTCCCAGACCAAGAACCCCAATCATCTACTGGGGGCCCTTACAAGGGTCTTTTGCCATGACACTGATTGTTTGGTCCTAGACCAAATCCCCTGGAGTGCACTAGGGGGCCCTAGATCTCAGCTAGGGTCTTTGCCATCCTTCTGGAGAATGGCTCTTGCAGCTGCTTCAAATTCAACAACTGGCCTGAGTTGTTGGATGCCACCCAGTTCAGCTATAACATGCGAAAGAGATCAGCAATGGGCTACAATCGATTTGAGTTGGAAAATGGGCAACAATCTTTGATTCCACATACGGTGCTGCAAGGCTGTTATGGGCACAATCCATTAGTCTTGGGTTTCATGAAGGGATGAGAGGATAGATTGGAGATGGCCCGTGTTCAGTTGATGAATGCAGCAGAGTGGATGAGGGATGCAAATTTCAAAGTGGGCGACTTGGTCTTGCTCAAGTTGGGTAGAGAACATTTCAAGCCACCTATCGACATGGTTGGTGCCTTGGTGCAAAGGTTTGAGGGTTCATTCAAAGTCCTTGAGAAGATTGGAAACATCACCTATAGATTGGAGTTGTCGAACCACGTGAGGGTTGGTCATCTAGTTTTCTGTATAAGTCAATTGAAGCCTTATATGATTGATGGAGAGGATCCTAACATGGTGACACCATCCGAGCTCCTACGTTGATTGTGGACAGATCAGAGTTGGAGGTGGAAGAGATACTTGTGCACATGGCCTCCTACTTTGGAAGAAATCAGATAGAGGAGTACTTTGTCCGTTGGAAGGACAGACCCAAGGAAGAGAACAATTGGGAAAGGTAGGAGGTATTGTGGTAGTATGAGGACAAGATCCATGACTTTGATAAACAACACCTTGGTGCACTTAGTTGTGTGTTCGTTGGACGTTGCCAGGACGATAACAAGTTTAGTGGGGGAGGATGTAAGACCTCTGCCTACTGATGGTAGTAGGCGTGTTGCCATGCTGGGTGTGGAAGGTTGCCATAGATAGACGAAATGCTAGACGCGCCTACCCAATTGTTTAGACGGAGTGGTGACCATCCATGTTTCCTAAATAAGGAACTTGGGGCGGCTTGGGCATATGAGTCGGACATGCAGACCCAAGAAGTTAGTTATCCCCATGATGTGTGGAAGAAGCTGCCTTCGATGGATGGAGACACGACCAGACATGTCATCCCACTTGGGTGCACTTGGGCACGAACGGATGGAGCGACATGGTGATCTTGGTGAGGTCGAGACACCTTGTGGATGGGACGACCTGGGTGTGGAGTGACTGGGTGGACGGGACCACTGGGTGGGCTCAAGGCGACTTGGACGTGGACTCGATGAGAGATGGATTGGTTCTTCGGACGTTGGCTTGAGGTGAAATTTTGTCCACTTCGTATGACATGACTTGCTAAGTGCATAACAAGGCTCGTACAAGAAGTGGGTGCCTCATTGAGCTAAGGCATTGATCATCAAGCAAGAGTCATCAAGGAGATCTGCGATAGTCTTGTTCAAGGGTTTGGCACCGTAGGTCGACTTAGAGTGGCTAAGTGACGAAGACGAAGACATGACTTGTAGGAGGTAGGCATGCAAAAGTTCATGGGTTGGTGTGCAAGGTTGTTAGGTAGACTTGGCAGAAGGAAGCGTGCCTTAGTTTCTTTATATGTTGTAATTGAGCTGTGAGCCACCCCATTGTATCATATAATATTCTTATATAAATATTACAAGGGTGTTAAGCCCCTGGCTTGGGTGCCACTCGTCCACATGTGTTGTGCCTTACAAATGTTCTATCTATTGAGTGTCATGGTTCCATGTATGCTTATGTTTCTTAAGTGTTAAATTCGCAAAGTATAAGTATTGCTGCGGGATGTTTTGAAGTTGTGGTTGGACACATGCCTAGTGTGACTAATGGACAATCTAAGTTGAGTAGGACTTGGTGCATATGCTATTATAGCTTAAAGCGAAGTTATGGGCAGACTTTGAGCAAAGAAACATAGTCCAATTGTAGTAGGAATAGGTTGGTCAAGCCACTGTGATCGAGACAACGCAATGTCCTACAAGCGTAGATGACGAAACAAAAAAGTTCGGACAAGACTATTAGGTCCATGACACTAGGATTTCATGCGTGGAGTTGCCCTAGAACTAGGGCTTGAGTTGAGGATTCGAACGTGATCTTCTACTAAATCAATCTCCATAATGAAGAAGCCTTAGGATAAATAAAGGCTTCCTCTTTGATTTTCGATTTCCAAGCACTTAAGGCCCATTGATGCAAGTTTGCCAATCTTTCCCAAAGGCCATTGACTTTGCAAACAAGAACGTTAATTTTGTAAAAAGAAGCTTAGTTTGTAGCATCCTACACAATGGGGATGGTCAAAGTTAGGGCCTTTTGGACCATATACTGAGGAAGGGACATGGATCCACCTAGGAGGCCATTTTGCACTGCCCCTTTAAATGAAACATTAGCAAAACCAGAAGAAGGGGTTGAGCTTACCCGAAAGGGGTTGTAACTTGATAGGGAGGAGACTCTAGCGATCAAACATGTGAACGGATGAGGAGCTGTCACTGCCACAGGAGGAGAGATGGGTCGATTGGATGCCATCTTGAATGAATAAATTTGGAAGGAAGGGAAAAAGGAGGATGGATTTGGGCTTGGGGAGGGAGCTGAGATTGCTATAGAGGTTAAGGAGAAAATGCTACAGTTGGTTAGGGTCGAACCCTACCCACTGCACACTAGGAGCTTGCTCGCACCATGGAATGGGACCTTATTGGACCAACACTGAACTAGAGGTCAACAATGTTATAATTGGTTGTAAATTGTAGTGTTGTCTAGTAGTCACCTTTGTTAATGTACTTAATGACATTATGATGGCAATTGTAGGGTTTAAAGCCATCATTTGTGGGGCAATAATATACATGTAATGAGGCATCATTAGATTTATTGGGGTCATTTGGAGGAGCATTTATTTGTCTAGTGTCACATTTATTGATGTACTTAATCCATTGTGATGGTAGTTGCATTTAAAGACATAATTTGTGTGGCATTTATATCTTTGTAATGGGGCATGATTAGACTTATTTTGTTCCTGTAGTGGAGCATTTATTTTTCTAATGGCAACATATGTTGATTTACTAGATGTCATTATGATGGTAGTTGTAGCATTTAAAAGCGTTATTTGTGGGGCATTTATGTACATGTAATGGGGCATCATTAGACTTGTTGGGGTCCTTTAATGGAGAATTTATTGTTTCTTTGATATGTTATATAGGTGGCTAAGTGACTTGGTTGGTGAGTTTTTCATTGTCCCACATTCATTATGTGAAGATGTCTTCTCATTGTTGAGGCCTATATATTGAGGAAATCTTGAGTTCATTAATCATCCATTGGTGTGGATTAAGGTGGTTCAATGTAGAGTCTTGTGCAAGGTTGCGCCATCAGAAGTCTTGTGTAACGTGGGTTAATGGAGAGTCTCGCTCAAGGCTGATATTTATAGAGCTTCATGCTTGAGTGGTGTTGCACCTCATATTATATGAAGTTTCACATTGTGATTTTCATCACATCGATGGAGATTTACAGATGGTATCTTGGAGCATTGAACCAACTTGGGGTGCTACATATGTTGAGTTTTGTACCTTGGGAGGTGTTCCCCATGTGCTTATGACCTCCTTAGCACATGAGGGAAGGACATTACACTTTGTACCTTCTACTTTTGTCTAATTTCACTTTGACTTTGGATAAAGTGAAATTTAGTCATTTTGGCCTAAAATGACTATTAATTCACAAAGGGGTGAATTAGAGACATAAAGTTGACTTAGGAAACTTAACTCAAAGTGGGTTTGTGATTTAGATATTCATGGGGAGATCTCAACCATCGATTAGATGGGAGATGAGATGATCTCCACCCTTGAATATCTAGGTTTCCTTTTGCTAGTCAAAGAGGGGCGCAAAGGGTGAAGGAGGGGCGCATTCTTCATTTGGTCATTTGCTTGTTGAGAGAGGAGCTCTTGGAGGATGGAGATGAGGTCAGTTTTGTGAGGATGCTTGAGGGAGGTCGCTCGCTTTCATTCATGGAGGCTTGGAGCTACTTGCCTTGATTATTTACTGGAGCTATTCTACTTCTGAGAGGGGCACATTAGCTGTGGAGGTTGATTCATACCTAGTAGGATATCTAACCATCAGATTGCAGTGAGATCAGTTTAAGAGGGAGGCCATCTACTAGAGCTTCATTCCTGTGGAGGGGTTTTTAGATCTGAGCTCACAGTTGGCAGTTGGAGAAGATTTAGTGGTTCTGGCAGTTTGCATGAGGGGCGCACCATTCTGGGGTGCATCTGTTGATTTAGAGCTTGTATATCAGCTCAGTTGGAGTTGCTATTGTATTAGGTTCTTTCATATATTGTATTTACTGTAACCCTTCTTCTGCTTTCCTCATATATACACACATATTCCAAACTGGTTTTCCCCGGGGGGGTTTTATCCAGGGTCATGTTGACCAAAAATACATGTGTCTACAAATGCATGATTTAGTTTCTTAGATCTGGTCATATTCAGGAGTAAACGATGTTTAGGTGTGTTATGTTTATTTTGAGATGCATGTACTAATTTCTGGTGACAAAAACGACATGCTAGAGCACCCAAAATGGAGAACATAACCGTAACAAATCAGCAAAATACTTTTGGATTGTTGGTTGTTATAAAACAACAGAAAACAAATTAACTTACAGTTGAAACTTAGAGCCTTTCTTTGGTCAAAGACGGACCAAGAAGGCAAGCTGATAGGACCTGGAATTTTCACATAGTATCAGGGCTTCGGTGGCTGAATTTTTGGGCAGTTGGGATAGCATATTGAGTGGCTATCTTACACTTCTTTCTAGCAGATTTTGAGGACAGCCATTGACTCATTCAGTGGTTGTTAGAGGGCAGAATTTTTCAGAGGAGAGTTGGGCAGTTTTGGACACTTGTCATCAGCCTCTTTTCACACCTATGCAGTAGGAGTGAGACTGATTTGACTTGACCTCTTTTCACACCTATTTTGTTAGGAGTGAGGTCAGATCACACTTGTCTCTTTTCACACCTGTTTTGACAGGAGTGAGACAATGTTTTCCTTGGCAGAGTGAGCATCAGTTGGGTAATGAAGTTTGGCAGACATGTTAGCATCTCAGATGCGAGTTGAGGACAGGCTAGCAGGGGCTAGCAATTGGTCGCCTTGGAAGGCGAGGATGGTCTTCGTCTTAGAGGACCTCGAGCTATGGGATATAGTCGAGGCAGCTGTTCCCCCCATTCCTGTCACTGCTCCCGTCTTGGTAGCAGAGTTCAGGAAAAGGAACAACAAGGCGAAGAGGACCATTTGTGACGCAGTTCGTAACTATATCATACCCCATTTGATGGGGAAGGCTTGTGCATACGAGATGTGGGCATCTCTATGCAAGTTGTATAAGAGCTCCAATCAGAACCGGAAGATGGTTCTTCATGATCGACTCAGGGGCATTCGCATGCTCAAGGATGAGTCTGTAACTTCATTCCTTGGTCGCTTCACTTAGATCAGAGACGAGCTTGGAGCCGTCGGCGAGGTTGTTGACCCTAACTCTTTGGTGAGGCAAGCTATGAATAGCTTCACCAAACCGTGGGGTCCATTTATACGTGGCATAGTTGCCAGGGAGGTCATGCCTACATGGGAGAGGATGTGGGATGACTTTGTCTAGGAGGAGATTCGGTTAGCAGTCGAGGCTTCTGGACAGCGGCAGCAGCAGCAACAACAACAGTAGTAGCAGCAACAGATTGGTTAGGGTGAGGAGGATCTTGCTCTTTGGACAAAGTGCAAGAAGAAGGCCGACCGTGGGGTTCGACAGGGTCCCAAGTTTGGGGCCCCACCACAGGGGAGTGGAGGAGGAGAGAGCAACAGTGGTCAGGGCAGTGGTCAGAAGAGAGATATGAGCAAAGTGAAGTGATTTGTTTGTAAGAAGTTTGGGCACTACGCTGGACAGTGCTCGAACAGGAGGAAGAAGGGTGGTACCGCAGCTACAACAGAGGAGATTGACTTTCAGACACAGTTTTAGAGAGAGTGTGCTTTCCTCACATGCTGCACTTCAGTTGAGACGACACCCAGGATCTGGTATATTGATAGCGGGGCTTCGAGCCACATGACTGGATATCGAGAGCATTTTTTTGATCTCAGAGACACTGAGGTCAGGATTGAGATTTCTCTTGGAGATGACAGAGTTGTGACAGTTACAGGGGTTGGCACAATTGCTTTTCGGAGAGATGGCTTGCCACCTATATTGTTCACGGACGTTCTTTATGTCCCTGGCATGAAGAAGAATCTGATATCAGTTTCCACCCTCCAGGATAGAGGTCCAGAGGCACCGAGGTACTGATTCATCCTCGGGGTTCTCCACGTGCCTCAGGACAAGTGATTGGAGTGAGAGAGGGGAAACTGTTTAGATTGCTTTTTCAGCCACTTCATGCATTGGCAGCGAGCAACGATAGCAACAGACAGTTATGTGAGTTATGGCATCGTAGGATGGCCCACCTACATCATGGGGCTCTTGGAGGACTGAGAAAGGTTGTGATCGAAGTGCCACAGATCAACATAGAGCATCAGGATGTTTGCAGAGGGTGTGCGCTTGGCAAGTTTGCCAAGGCATCATTCCCCAGCAGTGACACCAGGTCAGCTAGGATACTGGATTTAGTACACATGGACGTGTGTGGGCCCATGACTTGGAGGTCCTTGAGTGGTTGTGAGTATTATCTCACATTTATTGATGACTACTCGAGGAAGACTTGGATCTATTTCCTGAAGGCCAAGAGTGAGGTCTTCACACGGTTCCAAGAGTTCAGAGCTCTTGTGGAGAACCAATCGAGAAAGAGGATCAAGGTCTTGCGGTCGGATAACGGGGGAGAGTATTCCTTGAGACAGTTTGTAGACTTCTGTGCACAGCATGGCATCAGGAGATAGATGACCGTACCTTACAACCCCCAGCAGAACGGGGTTGCCGAGAGGAAGAACCGGGCCATTACTGGTGCAGCGAGATCTATGCTGCATGATCAGAGTTTGCCTTTGTATTTGTGGGCAGAGGCATGTGCTACTGCAGTTTACCTGTAGAACAGGAGCCCCCATAAGATTTTGGGGAAGATGACTCTTGAGGAGGCCTTCACTGATAGGAGGCCCGATGTCGAGCACATCAGGATATTTGGATGCTCGACTTTCTCTCATGTCCCCTCAGAGAGGAGGACAAAGCTAGACCCCACAACCCAGCAGGGGATTCTAGTTGGATACTCAGAGGTGTCGAAAGCCTATCGCGTCTACATTCCGCCACTTAGGAAAGTGGTGGTGAGCAGAGATGTTAGATTTGAGGAGGATAGGGCTTTTGCGAGATCTTTTGAGTTGAGAGTTGGAGTTGAGGATGATGTAGAGTTGCTAGTTGCAGTCTCAGAGGGAGCACAGGCTCAGTCGTCAGGTACACCAGTATCAGGGGTGACAGGGTCACCATGCACAACTTCAGGGTCACAGTTAGAGCATGTTCAGTCAGATGGGGCACAGACTTCAGAGGGAGTACAGTCTTCAAGATCTCAGAGTGTTGAGACGAGTCCAGAGGCAATCACTCTTGGGTAGAGAGACCTTACTTCTCTGTTGACCGCTTCAGGGAAGATGAGACCTAGATGGTTTCAGGAGATCCTGAAGGAGGCTAGGGAGAATGTAGGGGAGCCCAAGAGCCAGATCAGAGAGAGCAGGCCACCAATCAGATTGGGAGCATATTTGGCACTAGTGACGAGTATCAGGGATATTGAGCCACAGACTTTTGCGTAGGCAGTTGACCATCAGGTCTGGAGAGAGGCCATGGTTGAGGAGTATGACTCCATTGTGCGCAATGATGTCTGGGATGTGGTTCCTGAGGCTAGTGGGGAAGTCAGTTGTGACTTCCAGGTGGTTGTACAAGACCAAGATTGCTGTAGATGCCAGCAAGGAGAAACATAAGGCCCGTTTTGTGGCACGAGGCTTTTCACAGATTGAGGGAGTCGATTATGACGAGACTTTCGCACCAGTTGTGAGATACATTTCTATCAGGACTATCATTGTCATAGCAATAGAGATGGGTTGGCACATTCACCAGATGGATGTGAAAACCGCATTTCTGAATGGCTTTATTGAGGAGGAGGTGTACATAGAGCAGCCACAGGGGTTTGAGGTGAGTGTCAGGGAGACTCACATGTGTCTTCTGAGGAAGGCACTATATGGTCTGAAGCAAGCTCCCCGAGCTTGGTATTCACGGATTGATACTTATTTGCTTCAGATGGGCTTCTAGAAGAGCGATGTTGATCCAAACCTCTATTTCATCATTAGGGGTGAGGACACGCTCATTCTCATTTTGTATGTGGATGATTTATTCATTACTGGAGCCGAGGATCTCATAGCTGAGTGCAAGCTGGGACTTGCATCAGAGTTTGAGAAGAGTGATATCGGATTGATGCACTACTTTCTGGGTATGGAGGTATGGCAGGAGGAGGGTCACATATTTCTTGGGCAGGGGAAGTATGCAACAAATATTTTGAGCAGATTTAAGATGGAGGACTGCAGACCCATGTCTACACCTATGATCACCAACTGAAAGAAGCTTAGTGCTTCAGAGAGCCAGTTGGTGGATGCTACAATATACAGGCAGTTGATCGGTTCACTTATGTATTTGGTTAACACCAAACCAAATATATGTTATGTTTTTCCGTGAACACACTCAGCCAGTACATGGTTGAGCCGAGGAGTGTTCACATGGTTGGGGCAAAACACGTCTTGAGATATGTTGCTGGGACAATGGACTATGGCCTAGACTATGTCAGGGGAGATGGAGTCAGTTTGGTTGGCTACACAGATTCAGATTGGGCAGGATGTGCTGCTGATAGGAAAAACACCTCAGGGTGCTGCTTTAGTTTGGGGTCAGGACTTGTTTCCTAGTTCAGCCGGAAGCAGAAGTTAGTTTCTTTGAGTTCGGTCGAGGCAGAGTATATGGCGGCTAGTCAGGCCAGTTGCGAGGCCATTTGGCTTCGCAAGATGCTGGTTGGTTTATTCGTTCAGGAGATGTCTCCAACTGTCATTCACTGTGATAATTAGAGTTGCATAAAACTCTCTGAGAATCCAGTGTTTCATGACCGGTCGAAGCATATTTAGATCAGGTACCACTTCATTCCTAACTGGGTTTAGAGAGGGGCAGTTCAGTTGCAGTTTATATCTATAGATGACTAGGTAGCAGATATTCTCACCAAGGCCCTGCCACGGGGCAAGCATGTCTATTTCAGAGACAAGATGGGCTTGGTGAGGAACACCTTCCTCGGTAAGAGGGAGTGTTGAGTTTTGTACCTTGGGAGGTGTTCCCCATGTGCTTATGACCTCCTTAGCACATAAGGGAAGGACATTACACTTTGTACCTTGTACTTTTGTCTAATTTAACTTTGACTTTGGATAAAGTGAAATTTAGTCATTTGGGCCTAAAATGACCATTAATTCACAAAGGGGTGAATTAGAGACATAAAGTTGACTTAGGAAACTTAACCCAAAGTGGGTTTGTGATTTAGATATTCATGGGGAGATCTCAACCATTGATTAGATGGGAGATGAGATGATCTCCACCCTTGAATATCTAGGTTTCCTTTTGCTAGTCAAAGAGGGGTGCATTCTTCATTTGGTCATTTGCTTGTTGAGAGAGGAGCTCTTGAAGGATGGAGATGAGGTCAGTTTTGTGAGGATGCTTGAGGGAGGTCGCTTGCTTTCATTCATGGAGGCTTGGAGCTACTTGCCTTGATTATTTACTGGAGCTATTCTACTTCTAAGAGGTGCGTATTAGTCGTGGAGGTTGATTCGTACCTGGTAGGATATCTATCCATCAGATTGCAGTGAGATAAGTTTCAGAGGGAGGCCATCTACTAGAGCTTCATTCCTGTGGAGGGGTTTTCAGATCTGAGCTCACAGTTGGCAGTTGGAGCAAATTCAGTGGTTATGGCAGTTTGCATGAGGGGCGCACCATTCTGGGGCACATCTGTTGATTTAGAGCTTGTATATCAACTCAGTTGGAGTTGCTATTGTATCACATTGTGATTTTCATCACATCGATGGAGATTTGCGGATGGTATCTTGGAGCATTGAACCAACTTGGGGTGCTACATATTCATGGAGCCCTTTCTCTTCTTGGCATTGGATCATTTGATGGAGGTCTTTGGTTTGGGGGAATCTTACTTCTCCTTGGTTGGATGATTGTGCTTGCTGGTTTGGTGGTCTTCTCACATGTGATTTCCTTGTTGATCATCCCTTGGTTGCATATTTGATGGTTATGGAGCATGCTATCTCATTATGGTGAGGTTTTGGTATACTTGTTTATCTTGGATGTGCTACATCTTGTTCTTGGATGATGGTTCTAGCCACCCAAGGGGTTAGATGATGGTGTTAGGAGGTAGATGTTTCATGATGTTGTTGGAGATTCCTAGCGACCAAGTGTGTTGATGTTATGATGTTGGTTGGTCATTAGGAGAGGTGTGTTACATGGTCCTTGTGTTGATGTGTGGTGGAGACATACTTGATGATTTGATGGGTTAGCATTTTCTAATTGTCCCTTTCTCTTATGATGTTGATGTAGTTGGAGGATGTGTTGTGGTAGTGCACTTTTCCTTGATGGGATTTCCCTAGGTGATATGACTTGACATTGTAACATTTGCTAGACATCACTTAGGTCGAAATGTGTTTGATGATGTTAGTATCCTCATTGATGTACTTTTTCCTAAGTTTGAATCAAGAGTGGGGGTGTACTACGTTTTTGATGATTAATTCTTTTTCTAAGATTTGATGAGGTATTATCATGTTATATTCCTTTGGTGGTGTGCCCTAGGTTCAAACCTAGGTTGAGCTTCTATTTTATCATTGTGTTGTTATCATGGTGGGCTTTGCTAGGAGATACATCTTATTTGCATGGTACAACACTTATTGGAGTGCCCCCTATTGGCACATATGTTCATGTTGATTTAATTAGTTGAACTATGGTTTTATTTGAGCATTAATCTTTGTGCCCACATTTTGAGGTTGATTTAACCATTTAATGGTTAATTTAATCCATTTTATTACCTTGGAGGTTAACTTCTTGAGCACCTTACTTTGCTTGTTAGTTGTTCACACTTGGAGTGGTTTATTTGCAGGAGACTTAGGGTTTTGGATGGAACACTCCTCTCTTGGGAACAATCATCAAGGAAGGTTTGCATGGTTATTTTATCATTGTTGGAGAGGTTGGCACACTTCCCTAGGGAGCACTTTTTGTTGTGCACATGGTTTGGGGAAATTAGTTGATGGTATTTGAAAACAAGACATTGTTTGGCACATGCATTAATGAGGTCTAACCAGCTTTGGCACTTCTTTCTAGGGTGCATTTCACCCGGAGATATTTTATTATTTGTTGGGTGGTTGAGGTATTTACATGGAATGGTTTTCTAGGGAGCTCCTCTCTGAGGTGCTCTCCCATCATTATTGCATGGATATTTCAGCTACATTGGGCATCATTTGATCTCTATTGGAGAGCACACTCACCTCTTTAACTTGGCACATATATTATTTTATTTGAGGTGGTTATGGAGGAGTTTATTGAAAGGCATGTGACATACTTTGAGGGCCATGCGTGGCACATTGCATGCTCTTGCCTGGTCTTATTTCTATTACTGGAGCATTATCTTGGAGGACGCATTTGTGGAGATGAATCTACTTACTACTTTTGGGGTTGACCACTTCCTTTTGTGTGGAGCACTGCATCTAGTTGGCACTTCGCGCATTCATCCATGGTGTTGGTTGCCTTGGGATTCACACATATAGATTGGTTGCATGCATCTTGTGGACCACTTGCTATTTTTGGATGGTTGTTATGGAGCATTCTCCTAAGAGGATTATGTTATTGTTTTTTTTCTCATGCACTTTGGAGGGCACACTTTGTGAGATTTACTAGATAGACCCTTGAGCACATCCTCCTAGGTTGATGATTATTTTATTATACTGTGCATGCATCCATCTTGGAGGGAAAATTCTATGTGGACCATGTTGACTTGATCATCATGCTTAATTTTGGTCGTACGCCTTCTCTTGGAGATCTCCATTGTATTATTCTTCTTATTTTTGGATGAGGGTGAGCTCTCTTGGAGAGGCTTGTGTCCACATATTTTGACATGGTCAACCATGGATCGAGGAAGGATCTAACTACTCCATTATTATATTATTTGTTTGACTTGTCATGGAGTTGGTTAGCAAATAATATTTGTTTATCATATGAGAGAAGAGACTCCCTCTATAAAGAGGAGCTTTCTCTCCATTGTAAAGGTTGTTGAGACTTTGGGGATTGAGGAGCTCTTCCCTTGGACTACATTTGTACATCATATGCTTGGACTTTAATGCAAGATTGGAGGTATAGCATCTTTCTATGTGAGGTGTTTTATGATCTCAATGCTTTTCACATGTTGATCTTTGTTGTAGGAAACCCTTGTAGCATGTTATGAATGCCTTATAATAAACTGCGTGTCATTTGGATAGAGTAATGCGAGGATTTGATCCATCTTATAGCTATTGTTGTCATGTTAGCCTTGCATCTAATAAACCTAATTTTTTCTAGATTAACATGACCTCACTTTCATAACAATGCTTAAGAATGTCACTGTTTGCCTTGGAAGGTAATTTTCTGCTACAAATTTCAGCAAGTTAAGGCTGATTTGCAGCATGCATGCCAGCCCTTTGCCTTACATCTTCATGCACTCGCCCTCTTTGATCCATACTTCCTTGACTCCATTTTCCCAAGGTTTGATTAGGCACTTGGTCTTAGGGTATCTACATTCATCTTTCTTTCTCATGCCATTGATTCTTCCACTTATACTACTACCATTTGTTTTTCTTAGGCGAACTCTTCAATATATCAGCTTGTGCATCCACTCTATAGCCTTAGCAATCCTATGCTTAGGGAAACCCTCCTTGAGTTGGAGAAGAGCCAACCAAAATGAGAGGAAGAGCTATAGTGTGTAGCCTTCCCGAGTTGTACAAGAGTAGCCCCTTGATGCTTGGGACTTTGCATCATATGAGGTGTTAGATTTTGTTGTAACCTTGAAGCATTGTTGTTGGGGATAAAGTCCATTTTCTTAGAGACATTTTTAGATCAACTACATTCTTTGATGGTGGTGTCTATTTGAAGGTCATATTCTCATCTTGGTGACTCCATTGGAGGAACAAATCCTTTGTTCCTTGCAGATTTTGAAAACTTTGTTGTTTGTAGGACGAATCAAGCAACATTGCAAAAGCATTGAAGATTCATCTTGGTGGTTCCACTTTCTTTTTTATGTGGTATGAAGATATTTGTTTGCAAATTTTATGTTCAGATTTGAAGATTTAGAAGTAAGGAATCATGGCATTAATGTTAGAAATCAAGGGATGTGCTTGTTTTTCCATAGACAATATAGCAATATTGTCATCCAACCATAGGCACGAAGCCACCCCCGAGCACCTTTAACCTTGACAGACAGAATAATTCCGGTAGCAGACCAATAGCCAACCAAGACTAGCGCACCTTTCTCCAAGGGTAGCTCACCAAGCAAGAATAACCAAAAACCAAGCAGAAAGTCCAAACCATAACCAAGAGAAAGTCCAACCAAAACCAAAATGCCAGTTGCAGCAGCTGCAGCTGCACTCCCTCTCCAAACTTGCGCACCACTAGTCCTTATGCAGTTATGAGAGTGAGAGTGACAAATGAGCTCTAGCGCCCTCTATTTATATTCCTCTATCTCACTTGACTGGGCCGACTTCTCTTTTTGGAGGCTAATAACTCAATATTAAATATTCTCTTGAGCAGACTTGTCTCCTATGGTTATTATCCAACGTTTTAGGGTTTCTCTTGCTTCCCATAATATTTTAGTCTTGTCAAAGGTTACACGTGGAGGTTAATACCTTTCACAGCTACCATAATATCAACAATTAGTTCCATGGTTGGCTGATTTTTATGCTCCATTTGATTTCTTGGGCATTCCGAGATTTCCAAATCAAGGTTATGATCCTGATTTGCTTGATCCCATTGGATTATTTCATGGGTATTGTGACTCAACTTTGTTGCATGTTACATCATTCATTTAGGTTATGGCAGATTTTCACATTTTTCATGAGGATGTTAAGATGATGACTTTTGCATGTATCTTTGAGGATGAGGCATTAGAATGGTATGAAAATCTTGGCAGGAATTTTTTTTACTGCTTGCAGTATTTATAAAAGTATTTCTCAAGCATTGGTATTCTCATTATGAAGAAGACAAGTATGAGAATGTTGTTGAGGACCTTAGGACAGCTGCAAGTGAAGAAGACATTTTTGTTGAAGCATTCCCCTCACCGCCTATGCAAGATCAAGCACATGAAAAAGCACCTCATGTTTCCATTGAATATTTACATGATGAGGACACTATTGGTGATGGAGCATCCACTTCATCCAGTCAAGAAGTCAAGGGTTTTGCAAGTTATGGTACTTCTCAAAAATCTGATTTTGATGAAATATTTTCTTATGATTTTGTGCAAAGTAATCTAGAAGACGGACCCTTGGAAGAAGAATATTTTTTCGATATGTTTAAGGGAAGCCATGTAGATGTGATTTTTTCTATTAGTAATCATAGTGGGAATGTGGATTGTTGGAGTTTTGATGGAGACCCCATCATTGATACTAGTAGTGAAAATTCTGAAGATTATAATGCAGATTTTGGGGCCTTTGGACAACCTTATGTTGTGGATGAGTTGGCTAAAAATGAGGAGGTAAAATTAGAAATTTTGTAGCTTTTTCTTCCCATACATACTTCAGATTTATTTCAGCCTTTACCAAATTCTTGATATTTCAGCTACACTTGGCATCATTTGACCTCTATTGGAGAGTGCCCTCAGCTCTTTGACTTGGCACATATATTTTTTTATTTGAGGTGGTTATGGAGGGTTTTATTGGGAGGTGTGTGGCATACTTGGAGGGCCACGCGTGGCACATTGCATGTTCTTGCTTGGTCTTATTTTTATTATTGGGGCATCATCTTGGAGGACGCACTTGTGGAGATGATCTTCTTACTATTTTTGGGGTTGACCACTTCCTTTCTTGTGGAGTGCTCCATCTAGTTGGTACTTTGCACATTCATCCATGGAGTTGGTTGCCTTGGGATTCACACATGTGGATTGGTTGCATGCATCTTGTGGACGACTTGTTATTTTTGGATGGTTGTTATGGAGCATTCTCCTAGGAGGATTATTTTATTGTTTTATCTCTTATGCACCTTGGGGGGTGCACTTTGTGAGCCTTTCTAGGTGGACCCTTGAGCACATCATCTTAGGTTGAAGATTATTTTATTATACTTTGCATGCATCCATCTTGGAGGGCTAATTTTGTGTGAAGCTCTTTCACGTTGACTTTATCATCATGCATATTTTTGGTGGTATGCACTCTCTTGGAGATCTCCATTCTATTATTCTTCCTATTTTTGGATGAGGGTGAGCTCTCTTGGAGAGGCTTGTGTCCACATATTTTGACATGGTCAACCATGGATCGAGGAAGGATCTAACTATTCCATTATTATATTATTTGTTTGACTTGTTATGGAGTTAGTTAGCAAATAATATTTTCTATTGTATGAGAGAAGAGACTCCCTCCATAAAGAGGATCTTTCTCTCCATTGTAAAGGTTGTTGAGACTTTGGGGATCGAGGAGATCTCCCCTTGGACTACATTTGTACATCATATACTTGTAGTTTAATGCAAGATTCAAGGTATGGCATCTTTCTATGTGAGGCTTTATATGTTTGCAATGCTTTTTACATGTTGATTTTTGTTGTAGGAAACCCTTGTAGCATGTTATGAATGCTTTATAATGAACTATGTGTCATTTGGATAGAGTAATGTTAGGATTTGATCCCTCTTATAGATTTTGTTGTTATGTTAGCCTTGCATCTAATAAACCTAATTTTTGCTGGATTAACACGACTGTACTTTCATAACAATACTTACTAATGTCATCCTTAGCCTTCCTAGGTAAGTTTCTGCTATAAATTTCAGTAAGTTAAGGTTGATTTGTGGCATGCATACTGGCTGTTATTGCCTTACATCTTCATGCACTTGCTCTCTTTGATCCATACTTCCCTGACGCCATTCGCTGAAGGTTTGATTAGGCACATGGGCTTGGGGTTTCTATGTTCATCTTTCTTTCTCACACCATTCATTCTTTCACTTATGCTACTACCATTCATTTTGCTTAGGCTAACTCTTCAATATATCACCTTGTGCATCCACTTTATAGCCTTAGCAATCCTATCCTTAGGGAAGCCCCCCTTGAGTTGGAGAAGAGCCAACCAAAAGTGAGAGGAAGAGCTATTGTGGTGACAATGGGTAGCCTTCTTGAGTTGCATAAGACTAGCCCCTTGATGTTTGGGACTTTACATCATATGGGGTGCTGGATTTTGTTGTAACAAGGGGTCTTAGAGGCTTCATTGTAATAGGGTTTAGTGATTTATAAAGCGATCATTGAGAGTGGATGTTTACCCTACACATTGGAGGGGCCTTACCACCATAAATCTTGGTTCTCTTGTCTCTTCTATCGTGTATGTATGTTGATTTCCTTTATATCAATGGTGCATGCTCATGGGAGATTACAATGTTATTGATCAGGGTTTTTCTCTTTTATCTAACGTGGTATCAGGGCATGCTTTCCTAGCATGGTGTCAAAGTTTAGTTTCTAATATGGTTTCAGAGCATGTTTTTCTAACATAGTTCATGGAGATTGAGAACAAGGAACGTTTGACCTTAACATGCATGATCTATTTGTGAGATAAAACAGAGATATTGTTATCTTCCAAGGAATGATTGCTACCTTCTTCATGTGTGAGGGAAGTTATGTAGCTTTATTTGTTCAAGGGTTATTTCTTCACAAATGCACTATTTGAGATTGGAGGATTGGAGGGTTATTTCTTCAAGGGTTTTTTAACAACTTCCTTCTAATATTTCTTCAAACCCATTGTGGACAAAAGTGCCTCATGTCTTGACCATATATAGATATTCATTAGACGTTGCTCATTGACTAGAGCTAATGGAAAACAAATATGGTATCTTTGTAGATTTGCTTTGAGGTCTAATTGAGCTACATTCTTTGTAACTTCTGTTTAAGATCTCAATAATATGCTTTTTACTTTTGTAGGAGACACATTGATGTTAGATGGAAGAAGAGCCACCTCTAAACTTGCCTTTCCATGAAACATTTACTGAATACTCTTGAGGATTGAGTGTGAGACCCATGGCATGATAGTACTCTCTAGATGGAGTCCTTAAACGAGTCCTACAAGATTTTAGAGTAGTTTTCAGGGATGGGTAGGTCCTTTGGTGGTCTGCATTTTTTGGCTACCAATTTGTATTACATATTAGTAGATGTTCCTTTTGCTTCTTTGTAGCTTAGGGATATCGTTAATACTATTATGGTGGCTTATGCTTGAAGTAAGTATGTGGTTACACAGACTGCTTGTAGTCAATCATGGATGTTAATGTAATTACCCCTTTTCCTGTCTCTTTTTCTTTCACAACATACTACCTAATCCTGCCCTTAACAATCTATTTTGTTAAAGAAACTTTGCATAATCATGAAGTTCCATTTCTATCCCCATGCAAGTCTTCTATTTCACTAGGGGACAACTCCTCATATTGATATTTTGTTGTAGCTAGCTTTGGTCAGAAACAAACCATTTTAGTGCCCACGGCGTTTGCCTTTGCTGTGGTATTTGAGAAAGTTTCTTGTATAGAAGTAAAATGTTAGTATGCTAGTAATAAGTTTATCTTTCCATTGTCATAGCCATGTGTCAACAAAATAAGATATCCAAGTGAAAATATTTATGTTGAATTTTCATGATTTAACCTCATTTCCCTCTTGCCATGTCCATATTGGGGAGACTTATACAAGTCAGGTCTATGTGGTTTTCTCCTGGCTAGCTACAGATCTGAAGTCAAGACATAACAGAGTTAAGTAGCAGCAGAAGCTACAAGGATAGCTACAACAATATGTTTGAAATTTTGCTAAATGTCAAACAGTGGACATAACCTAGATAAATTAAAACAGTCATAAGCAAGTTGGATCACCAACAGAAGGACAAAATTGAAAATATGTGACACTCTCATGTCAGTTACAACAGTAAAGGATGATGCAAACCTCGTCAGAGACTTGTATGGTACAGATAGCTACAAGGCAAACTTGTAAAGAATGTCATTGCTCATCATAATATTGAAGCATAATCTCCAGTGGTGTTCACTCTCAGGTATGCACTTATATATATATATATATATTACTTGCATCATCGTCATAAGGGTATTTTGCAGGAGGAAGGAACCCCTGGTGCAAATCATAGACCCAGAGAAGTCTCAGTGCATTCAGAAGAACAACACACTGGTAGTGAAGACTCCAGGAGATATTCTTGTCTTGTTTCCTTTTGTTTGTTTTCTTGTTCCAGGCAGGCTAACAAACAAAGGAATAAGCTTATCCTTCAGACATCAGAGGGAGTCACTTGATTTAGAAAGAGTTAAACTAATTGAGAAAGAGAAACAATACCTTCTTCCTCTTCAACAGTTCAGAGGGAGATAGCTGTTAATACAGTTGATCCACTTGTTCCAGTTGGTATTCCTAGGGACTTTGCAGTAAGCTATAAAAGGCCTGTCTGGGCTTGACAAAACTTTGCAAGAGGAAGAAAGACATACAACTGATGGAAGTATCAAGAAATATAAAACGAGACTTGTAGTCAGAGGATTCTCACAAGCAGAGGAAGAGAACTATGATGAGACATATTGATCTAGTAATCCGATACACTTCCATCTGTGCTACCATCCATGAGTTGGAAAACTACATTAGATAGATGGATTCTTGATGAGTTTGGGTCTCAGCAAAATTATTGCTGATCCAAACCTATATTATTACAATGTTGGTAATGAGAGCTGAATTTTGATGACTTATTCAGAAAGCCTTGTTGTTAGATACAAGCAAGCCTTGATTTCTGATTACGAGATGAAGGATATGAGTATAATGCACCACTTCTTGGGACAAGAAGTATGACTGAGGACCGATGAGATTTTTCCTAAGTCAAGGAAAACATACAACAGGAATATTAAAAGAAGTTCAGTATGACAGAATGCAAAACCATTGTGATGGATTTGAAGAAAATGATGATGATTCAGACGAGATTGATCCACAACTGATTGGATCATTGATGTATCTGGTTAACACCAGACCTAATTCATGCTAAGCAGTGAATGTATTTAGTCAATCCATGAGTCAACCAAGACAGACTCACTGGATAGCAGTAAAGCTTGTATTGAGATATATATACGAGGCACAGTAGGATATGGCCTGAGATATGCCTCCAGTGTGAACTTGAGTTTGCAGGATATGTTGATACAGATTGAACAGAGAGTACAGTGGACTGGAAGAGCACATCCGATTGTTGTCTTACCATGAAGTTTGCCATGAATTCCTGATGCAACAGGAAATAAAAACCATGTGGCCTTGAGTACCACAGAAGCAGAGTATATAGCATCGAGAGTGCGAAGCCATATGGCTTCACAAGCTTCTGACATATTTACTTGACCATGAGATGGATCCTATGATGATAACCAAGAGCCGTGTGTAAAGCTCCTTGAGAACCCAGTGTTTCCTAATGGATCAAAACACGATGAGATGAAATATCCTTATATCAGAGATATGATGCAGAGGAAAATCGTACACATGCAACACCTTCCTACACATGAGCAGATTGCAGACATCTTCACAAAACTAACTTGGTGAAGATGCCTTCCTAGTTGAGAGGGAGTGTTGATGACTCCAGCTAAGACAAAATTCAAGTACATCTGTGTGAGACTTGACATGATGAAGAATGCCTCCCTTGCTGAGAGGGAGTGTTGATGATTGCAACTATGTGATACATTCTCCAGCTTACAAACCTGTGAGATGTGGATCATTGCAGCTATGTGAGACATTCTTCAGCGTACAAACCTGAGAGAAATCCCCTGAGAAGGGTGTGTGGTTCCTATTTGAGACAAAGCTGGAACGTAGAGATTGTTAAGGTTTAAGCTATTATTAGGTTTCTTTTATTTCATTAGATAACCATAGCATAAATAGGATCACTGAGAAATACACAATCACAAGAGACACATCATTTATCCTGGGAAACCTTCATGGGGGAGAAAACCCAGCAAAAACTTCCTTAATATAGATAGCCAATACAATGCCAAGAGATAACTCAAACAAATACAGAAAGTCCTCTCCCAAGAATGCGCCTCTCTCTCTCTCTCTCTCTCTCTCTCTCTCTCTCTCTCTCTTCTTCTCCAACTGCAGCTCCAAACTTGCACTCTGATGAACAAGTGAGTGTGTGTCCAAATGAGGCGCTAGCCTCTCTTATTTATACAATCTGGTAGGCGCTGGAGTGAGGAGTCTTTTCACTGGTAGGGCTGACTTCTCAATCTAGGTGGTTATTACCACTTTAATTTTATATATTAGGGGCCGATTTTTCATTTAGCCCATTACAATTAGGGTTTGACCAATCCGCAAAAGGGGATTTGGTCAATTACAATACCTAACATGATCAATCCGCAAAAGGGGATTGATCTAATGAATAATACATCAATAATAACTAGAATACTCTTTGCAGTTACATTATTTCAACACTCCCCCTTAACAAGAAGGGTATTCTACAATAACATCAGGCGAGAGAGAGGGCAGCATCATCAACAACATCTTGGAACACTGACTGGCATATCTATAAATCATCGGAAGTTTTTCTCATCATCAATATCATCATTCACAACAGAGAGATGGAATGCCATCATCATCCTCATCAGCATGAGGCTAAGGTAATATCGTCATCATCTTCAGTGTGAGGCTAAAGTAACATCATCATCTTTGGCATGAAAGATGAAATGACATCATCATCATCATAATCATCTTCATCAAGGAGCTGAAGTGGCACCATCATCATCATCTTCAGCAAGAAGCTGAAGTGGCATCATCATCATCAACTTCAGCAAGAAGCTGAAGTGGCATCGTCATCATCAACTTCAACAAGAAGCTGAAGTGGCATCATCATCATAAATTGCATCAACATGAATTAGTATAACACTAATACATCATCATCATCAATAACAACACAAGGCTAATACAACATCAAAAGCAACAATATCACAACACAAAGGCTGGAGCATCATCAACATCAGCACTAGGCTGAGAGTCTTCAGCACGAAGCTGGCATCACAGCACGAAGCTGGCAACACATCATCACAGCACGAGGCTGGCACATCATCATAGCACGAGGCTACTACACAACATTTAAGCTAGAATCACAACACAACAATTAAGCTGGAATCACAACACAATAATTAAGCTGGCAACAACAATTAAGCTGGCAACAATAATTAAGCTGGCATCAATAATTAAGATGGAATCACAGCACTCGGCTGGCATCTTGACACAACAATTAAGCTGGAAGCACAACACTCGACTGGCATCTCAACACAACAATTAAGTTGGAAGCACAACACTCGGCTGACAACTCGACACAACAATTAAGCTGGAAGCACAACACTAGGCCGACATCTCAACACAACAATTAAGCTGAAAGCACAACATTAGGCTGGCATCTCGACACAACAATTAAGCTAGAAGCACAACACTAGGCTGGCATCTCAACACAACAATTAAGCTGGAAGCACAACACTAGGCTGGCAACTCAACACAACACTACTCCTATCGAGGGAGGTCCTTTCGGAGTATACCAATCTTATCTCGAAAGTGCTCAAACTTTACACGAGATAGAGGCTTGGTCAACACATCGACAACCTGTTCATCCGTGCTAACATATTGGAGCTTTATGGTTCCTCTCTGCACCATGTCACGGATGTAATGGTATCGGATCTCTATGTGTTTCGACTTGTCATGAAATACAGGATTCTTTGTCATCTTTATGCAGCTCTGGTTATCACATAGGATCGAAGTTGCTTCCATCTCTAGGTCGAATAGACCAATCAACAACTTACGAAGCCATATGGCTTCACAACTGGCAGAACACGCAACAATGTATTCTGCTTCTGCTGTACTGAGAACAGTGTTTTAAAAACCGCCAAACCGAAACCGAAACTGGTCGGTTTGACCGGTTAGATGGCGGACCGGGTCGAACTGGTAGAAAAACTGAACCGACCGACCGGTTTAAGACGGAACCGGCCGGTTCGGTTCTGTTTTGCTCAATGACACCTGCGGATGCCAAAATCTTATTTTTTTTAAATCCTTTACCCTCCTAAGCCCTAACAGAATGTTATAAAGGCATAGCAACCCCCTCTAAGAGCCTCACACCTCTCTCATTCATCATTTGGGAGCATTTGGAAGCATTTTGGAGGTTTTGGAGCAGCATTGATTCTTGAGGAGCATCCTTGAGGAGCTTATTGGGCAAGTGTTTTGGGTAGTTTGTGGTGGATTTGGCATCTCAACTAGGAGGCTATAGTTCATCTTCAAGTTTGGAGGAGTTTGGAGGAGACTCTAGAGGTATGTTGAACAATTTCCACTCATTTTTTTCCATCTTGAGAGTTGAATGATGAATCTTGAT